>JAABKJ010000604.1:0-47527 GCA_011634705.1 Andricus grossulariae | reverse complement strand
AGATCGGTTACCAAAGTAGGACCGACTTTGGGCCGATGGTCAATCTCTGGCATCCGACCGAATTTCGCACCTGGGAAAAAGTCTACATTCATTATTCTTCAAAATTCTACGAATTTTCCCTGATTTTTCCCCGATTAATTTTTCATTTTTCTTGAACAGTAATATTTAAAGACCAAAATTCTAATCTTGTAACATTTTTAATATAGAATAAATTAATTTTAATTTATTATTCTTGGAGCTGCAGCCTAATTTGCTTGAAAAGTCACCTATTTCAACCAAAAAAGTGACCGAACTTGACTAATTTCTAACTAAAAAATTAACTAAAAGTGGCTAATGTGCATTGAGAATGCGACTAATGTTCTTTTGAATGTAAAAGAATTGAATTAAATATGAATATAAATAATATAAAATAAGTCCATATCTTCCAAAATTCTAGTAAGTCCTTTAAAACAAGATACATTTTTTTTATTCTCTTGAAAATGCCTTGGCATCTTTTAAAATACCTCAAATCCTTTTAAATCTTCTGAAATCTCTTGAATCTTATTAAGGTTCTTAAAAACTCCTAGGAAGTTTTAAAAATATCCTAAAATCCTTTGAAATATCTTCATATTATTGAAATTTAATTAAAATTCTTCAGAATCTTTTGAAATGCCCAAAAATATTTCAAAAACCTTCTAAATTTTTTGAAATCCCTTAAAAAATTTCGAAGTTATCAAAAATTCCTTGAAATTAAAAAAATTACCCTCAAACTTTTAAAAAATTTTGGAATTCCTTCAAATTATTGAAAAACTTACAAATTCCTTGAAATTTTTAAAAATACTCTAAAATATTTCAAATCCTTTCAAGTCTTTTGAAATCTCATGAAATATAGTATTTCACAACTCTTAAACATTTATTGTAATTTAAAAAAATACCCTTAAATCTTTAAAATTCTGTAGAATCTTTGAAAATACCTTGAAATCATTGACAATCCTTGAAATCCTACGAGACCCCTTAATTCTTCAGAATGCATTCCTTGAGATCTATTAAAATATTAGAAAAACCCGTGAAATTACATAAAATCTGATATTTCCTGAAATCCTGGAAAATTTATTAAAACACCATGAGAGCCTTTAAAATCAAATCTCATAAAATCCCTTGGAATCCTTTTAAATGTCCTTAAACCTTATAGACCCTATAAAATCGTTTCATATCTTCCGACATTCTAGTACATTATTTAAAATAAAATACATTTTTTAACTCTCTTTAAAATTATTAAAGCTCTTAAAATTTGTTTGGAAGTTTTAAATATACCCTAAAATCCTTTGAAATCTCGTAAAATTATTATAATATAATACAAATTCTTCGGAATCTTTTGAAATACCCGAAAATATTTTAAATCTTTTGAAATCTTTTGAAATCCCTTGAAACTTTTTAAAGCTTTTGAAAATTCCTTGAAATTTAAAAAATACCGTAAAATCTTTAAAATCCTTTGGAATAACTTCTAATTTTTGAAATCTATTTAAAATTCCTTGAAATCTTTTAAAATAACCTAAAATACTTCCGGTCCTTTCCAATCTTTTGAAATCCCTTGAAACATTTGAAAACTCTTGAGAATTCCTTGGAATGTTTTAAAATACCCTAATATATTTTAAATCCCTTCAAATTATTGAAATATGTTATCAATTTGAGGAATCTTTAAATAGCCCCTTAATATTTCAAAAGAATTCAAGAAAATTCAGAAATAGGTATAGACCCGAATTCAATACTGGTTAATTTTAAAAAGTGACTACAGTGAGTTTTTCTAAGATAATTACTAAAAATTGATATAAAAAAATATAACTAAAAGTGAATTGTGTGGCTCACTTTCCCCTGATTTTCAGGCTTGATCTAACCTGCGGTCGCCCTGCATTAGTAATAAAAAAATTTCTTACTCCGACATTTTTTTTAGAAAAAGGTGTCACTTATATAAAAGATTCTGGCTCTTGGGTCACCTAAACGGATATAAGCGTGTCCCCTTTTCCACATATAGTAACCGGAAGACAAAAGGGAGACGATTGTTCCAAAGAAATCTTTCTCATTGATTATGGGAACAAATTTGAACCAGTTTCAAGACGTTCTTACGAAAGAAATCTTCTCTTTAAAGGGTAAGTTTGACGGATCGATGGTCAGGTCCAATTTGATATCGCGTGAGTCACGGGGTCTGTTATAGCACCTTCGCACCTAGCACCAACCACGATTGCCTCTGATAATTCATTGTAAATCTGAAAGGCTTCGTTTCACGTTTGCACCAAGAAAGTCTCGAGAAATTCGATTTTCTATCAACCGCGTTATCTAAAATCTCGTCCAGAACAAAATTTCTCTTGTGGATGATTTGATTTGACACTGAGTGACTGAGTGAAAAATATCATTACCAACTTCTTTTTACTAATTTCTATTTATTTATTTATTATTCAAACATATTATTTGTCTTAAATATAATTTTGGTATATATGTCCTAGGAAATTAGACAAATCAGAGTTTTGGTCAAAAACTTAGGAAATTAGACAAATGCCGGAGTTTAAGAAAAGCTTCCATTCAGATGATATCTATGACGTAAATTCCTGGGTTAATCAGGAATTTAGAAGACTTTTAGGTCATTTTTTTCTAAATTCTTAGAGTGTTTTAGGTATTTAGAAAAACCTTAAACTTAAGCTTGGAAATGGTCTTTATTTTGCTTCATAATTCCTTTCGTGGTTTTAAAACAGAAATTAATTAAAATAGTATAATTTAAAATATTTGTTACGGAAGAATTTGCAAACGCTTAACAATAAATAAAATCTGTTGAAGAAGCAATCTTTATTATGAATACCTTTTTAAATAATTTTATAAGCTCCCTTTTTTTCTTCTTGGAAGTATTTTGTTCCAAAACCTGTTCTTTTGTCTATGCACAGAAGCTTTATTTTTGATTGACAAAACCTTGCTCACAAGCAATGTTGAATGTGATGCTAAAATCCTCGAAGGATTAAATGAAAACTCATCGACCGCACGGAAAAAATGTATAGCTTAACCAACGATATTTATCATTGATCTGGCCACAAATATCGTTGGTAACGAGCCAACGATATTGGTAATATATTTAAAATAAGAATTTGCAGCAGAATTTATTTGAACTATTCTTATTAATGAATCAAATTTTTAAGTCGTTAAAACAAAGATATTATATAGCTGAAATCAAAATCCTGGAATTCTGAATATGGTGCTGATTAAAAAGTAATAATTTTGACAGAGGTTGGAACTTTATAATTATTTATAAGAGATTTCTAATAATTTTAAAAGATATCCAAGATTTCTGTTTTGGAACAGGGAATTTTTGAAATAAAATTATAATTCTTAGTTGGTACATCAGGCACCTTTTGTTAATAAGAATTACAATTCTGATTTCAAATGGAGAATTTTGTAAAAGAATTATAATTCTGAATTTAAACAGGGATTTTTTTAATTCTCTTTTTCTAAATCTGAATGAAAAGTATTTTCCAAAATTGCCGTGTCATGTCAAAAATTGTCTGTTTCAAATCAGAATTATACTTATTTATAAAATTTTCTATTATAATTCAGGAATACAGTAACTCCCCTTTTAAAAAATTTGGAAGGGAGATGTTTCAAATTGTGACGAATTCGTTTTACCATAAATCTGACCATAAATCTGACTTTTCTAAAACGATCTTTGCTTACCTGTTTGGGCGCAAAAATATCTCATATTTGCATGAATACTTTGGAGATTATAAATACACAGAAAGTACGACTTACCTGAAACAGAAAAAAAATAATTATTAAAAATGACGTTAAACTTTTTTTTTCGTACTGACTGCAATATAAATTGAAAATAATAAATACTTTTAGACATATGTTTTTTTTTCAAATAGAAATTGCATCAAAACTTAATTTTGATTACCTATACACAAAATAATATTACTTTGCGCTCATTCAAGCCCATGAAAATTATATCACTGTATCACATCAGTAAGAATCACCAAGTTGTCTACCCTATGGATGATTTTTAATTCCAGGTCATTTTTCAGCTTTCTGCCGGTCAATTTAAAAGAGTGCAAAAGATTTCAATGACTTCAAAGAATTTTGTAAATTGTCAAGAGGTTTCTAAACATTTTAAAAGAATTAAAAGATTTCTGATTTGGAGCAGTGAATTTTGGAAATAAAATTATAATTCCGAGTTGGAACATCAGTGAGTTTTTGGACATAAGAATTACAATTCTGGTTTTTAAACTTCATAAATATAGTAAGTCCCTTTTTCTAACATTTGGAAGATAGAAGTTACAAAATTTGGTAAATTTTTATTTGTAAAAAAAATGAATTCTTTAGTTAAAATAAATTCTGATTTGGGACAAGGAATTTTAAAAATCTGACAAGTTCTAACTTGGAACAGTGATTTTGTTTTTAAATGCCTTTTTTATTGTTCAAAAATTAACATTATTTCCAAAAATTTCACGTTCTATGTCAAAAATTACCTGTTCTCAGATAAAGTTATAATTCTTTACGAAATTCTATGTACCAAAATCAAAATTATAATTCCTTATGGGATTTTTAAAAATTTCATATATGTATTCCCTGTTCAAACTCAGAACTATAATTCTTTCAGAAAACTCCCTTTACCGAGCCATAATTAAATTTATTTCAAAAATTCCCTGTTTCTAGGCAGGCAAATTGTAATTCTTTACGTGGATATTTTATATATATATATATTTTTATTTAATCTCTGTTTCAACTCAGAATTATAGAGTAGTAAAATGTTTTGTCATGCATGAGTGACCACGGAACATCCTAATAATGAATTTTCTTATTTTTCATTTTTTTTTTAAATACAAATTTAAGGCTAAGAAATTCTTTCACACCGAAAAAGTATTTGCTATTTTTTGAGGAATAAGCCCTAAATTGTATGAAACAAAGAAAATATTTTTCACCATCAGGATTTGTTCTTGAATATAAAGAAATTATTCCTTATAACGAATAAATTCAAAATATTCATACCAGGTAACAGAAAAAATGTTGGAATTTCGAAATACATAAGGCATACAAAGTATCATTCTCCATGTCCTGAAAAATAGATTACGTATTTTGTAAATGGCCGCTACAAAAAACTTATAAGAACGCAGAATTGCAACCAAATCAACTTTAATTAACTAGCTCACATATTTTTGCAGATAAATGATAGGTAAAAATCCATTTTAAAGTACTATAGAAATCTTTAAACCGTAAAAAATGCGTCTTTTTTGTGTAAATTGACATTCAAGGTTTTTTTCTGATACCCCGTATAAATATTTTTAACTTATTCCTTATAAAGAATATTTTCTCAATATTTTAGAACAAATCCTGTGCATATTATGGCAGGCGAAAATGTGCTTGAAGTTCTGAACATTCAAATAAACTGAATTTTTACTAATGGCTTTGTAAACTAGAAACAGTGCTGAAATATTTATCTATGTATATTGCAAATAATAGATTACAAAATAAAGTTTGAATTAATTATTTATATTATAGTTAAAACATTATTGCTTGATAAAATAAAATTGGGAAAAAATATTTCGTTCATTTGAACGTTCTGAACTTCAGGTACATCAGGCGAAAAATCTTTAGGGATCATTTCAGACCATTAATTATAATGAGATTACATATTTTCGTATTCTAGGGCCGATAATATTTCCAATAGATAAAACATGCCGAGGCACTTGCGAGATGGATGCAGATGGCTATCATGCTTTGGTCGCTCCGTGTCCATAGGTCTGATTTACCGCGGTTCTACTGGGAGGCAGTGCTATTTTCATAGATGGCACTCCCAGTGGGACACTGCGGTGATTGTTTAACCTATTTTTAAAAATAAAATTATATATATATATATATATATATCAGGTTTAGTGTAAAGTTGAGTTGGGAACATAGAGTTTGAGTATCAAAGTGCTGAAATTTTCAGGAATAAGGTTCCATCTCATCAGCCATTAAACAAAGCAACGGACACAAAGGCGCGTCTGTATTGTTGAGGGGCTGCCGGCTCCCGTTCAAGAGTAACTCCCTTCGAGCGCTGAGAGGTGTTTCTGATTAATCTCTGTAGACCCCTTCGTCACCATTCTGTCTTCCCTACTGTTACCAAGTATATAACCTAAAAAATGCATACGCTGCACCATCACTGAACGAAGGGTCTCCTCTACTCTAGTTTTTTTCTTCGTCAGTGAGCCGCCCCTGCCCCGGCTCTCCTCTTCCCCCACCTTTGCACTCGATTACTCCCGCCATGAGATGAAAAGGGGCAAAGACACGTGACCAAGATTCTAAAGGACAGAGGGTACATCGAGTGTGACAAAAGATCGCAAGCTAAGCTGGCTCTTTTCATTTTTCTCAACGCAAATATAAAAGCATTATGTTAAAACTTTCATTTGGCTGCATTCGACTTTATTAGAAGCACTCGCATTTGCCGGAATGTTTCGCCAGGGGAGAAGAAAACTGCAGAAAACCCTTCCCGAGTAGAACCGTTTTTCAACTGTCAAACATCCCTATCGACATTATTTAAACCCAGTAAAAAACAACCTAGGCTTATATCACAAAGGGATACCCATCCGAGTGCTAACCGCGCTCGAAATGGCTTAACGTTCGTGATTCCGCCGAGTTTAGATTCATCACGCAGCTACTGCCGTTGTTAAATTATAAACTAACCCTGAGGGTTATTTAAGTTTTTACTGCCTTCGTGACTGTAAAGTAGGTCATGAAATATGAACAATCGTGCTTCAAATCCGGATGAGCCTAACCTCTCACATCCCGGTTAAATAAATTAACGTTTATTCGACTTCCGATGCTGGAAAGCCGGTGGCTGGATGTTTAACTAAAAGCTGCAACTTGGTATAATGTTGACTTAAATTTGTCACAAATCATCCTTTTGTAGCAGATTTTGATTTTAGAAATTGCATTTCGAGACAGACACAAAATTATATACAGCAATTTTTAAGAAGAAAAAAAAACGTATACGCAAGAGTAGACACCCTGCCGAAAAAAGTATAGAAGATGATAAAATTTGGTAGACTCTCTATCAAGAGAAAATATAAAATTGAATCAAATTCTATATATTTAGGAAAAAATCAACCAAAATCTGTGAAGCTGTAGGATTTAAATCAAATTCTATACCTAAGTACATTTGATATAAATCCTATCAAATTCTGTACATCTAGAAATCCTTTGAGAAATCGTATACTTTTCTATACACAATTCCTTATTGAAAATCGATCAAATCTTATCGGTCCAGATATTGAATCAAATCCTATATTTCAGAATGTCAGATATTTCTATCAAATTCTAACTGTTGAGAAATCATTTACTTTTCTATCAACAGTTTCTCGCTGAAATTCTATCAAATCTTATCAGCGCAAGACTTATATCAAATCCTATGTTTCAGAATGTCGGATATTTCGATAAAATTCTGTTAGGAAAGCGTATACTTTTCTATCAACAGATTCTCATTAAAGCTCTGTCAAATCTTACCCAAATAGAACTTGTATCAATTTTTATCTTCCAAAATGTAGGCATTTCTATTGAATTGTATACATCCAGAAAATCTTATATTTTTCTATCCATAGTTTCTGACTAGAATTCTATAAAATCTTATAGATACAGGACTTGTATCAAATCCTATGTTCCAGAATCTTGGAAGTTTTCATCTAAATATATCCATGCACAAATCTTATACTTTTCTGTCAAAAGCTTCTCATTTAAATTCTATGAAATATCTTAAACAGTCTGGAATTGTATCAAATTGATCACAAGAATGTGGGATGTCATATTTGATATAGGATTGGATTGGGTTTATACCAAATAAGTGTATCAAAATGGATAGAATTTTGGATAGTATATTTGATGCGATTGGATTGAATTTTCAACCAAAAAATGTAGAGGAATTAGCAGGAATTACTGAGACACTGGCCTATTTCGCTTTGATAGAAATCAACAGCAATTCTATATCACAACGTTTGATAGAAATTGATTATACCTTCTATGTGGAATATCGTGGGATACCTCCCATAAACATGATTATTAATTTTGGTAGACTTTCTATCAAAAGCGTTTGATATCAATGTGAAAGGAATTTCTCAAAGTTGGATACAGGAAACGTATTAAAAAGTATTACATTTTTTTTATCAAATCTCATGAAACTTTTTCAGCCAGGTATCTAATTTAAAATTAATCTTTTTGGAATGTATGATCCATAGAAATCGCTTTTTTCATTTGTATATTATAATTCAGCTCCACAGGTGCATCACCCAGAAGGGTTTTAGCAGCATTTACGTGTCGAGAACATACTTTTCGAAACATAAAAACTCTAAATAACCAACTCTGATGTCAGCAGTATCACGAAGAATGAAAAGTCGAAGGTGAAAAGGCAGGACGAGCTTTTTCGAAAGCGCGGCTTTCATAATGCTGTGTTTTCAAGTAATGCTTTGCCCAGTTACTCACTTCGCCAAAGCTTCTGGCCTTCGCCGGCATTCATTAAATTCCTGGCAGATCGCGTAGCAGCAAATTGTAAAAGCGCAATGAAGCCGACCACTTCTAGATCGTTCTACACGGAATTTGATTTTAATTATTCGAACCGAATTCGCCCGCTTCCTCCGGCTACTAAAATGCTCTAGTGCTTTCAAACAAATGAAGCAGTACCAATTAATTTTTTTAGATCTACACGGAATTTCGTGTTGACAAAATTCACAACATTCTTTGAATTACTTACAAGGTTAATTTACAGAAGTACTTGTTGTTTCCTGGAAGTAGTATCAGGTACTACGGTATTTAATAACTCACCCAAATTCTATACCCTTCCTGGTTATTACTACTAGCAGTTTCATGATCGCGTTCAAAATTTAACATCACATTTCGAAGAGCAAGGCCTGCTTTAAGGACATCGAATGTCACCAGTTTTACGATCACTTCTGCACTATCTGTCGGTGAACATTGGTTAGTCCTCAAGTTATGAACATTTACAATCCATATGAATTTCCTTTCAAGACCGGAAATTAAAGTTTAGAGAAAATTATCATCAAGATTCTCAACTTTCAACAATTTTAGTTTATATTAGCGTTTCACATCGGGAATAGGTATTTTTAATTAAAAAATAATAGATTTAAAACATTTGAAATTTTTCAACAATTTAAGTTTTTCAGTTTCATTAGCGATTTTTACCGGAAAATGATTTTTGTAAACAAAAATCATGAGATTTTAAAGGTTCATCTTTTATCAACCATTTTAAGCTATGTTAGCGTTTTATACCATACATTTTTTTTAACAAAAATCATTATAACTCGTATAAGGTCTAGAATCTTTTAACAATTTGGGATTATATTAGTGTTTTTCGTCAGAAATTAGTATTTTTAATCGCAAAAATGTTTTACAGCAAAAATTGGTATTTTAAATAGAAAATAATTACAGATTGAACAAGATTTGCCATTTTTCAACAGTGGAAGGTTATAATAACGTTTTTCACAGGCAGTCTGTTAATTTAAACAAAAATCATCAGATTTCGAAGAAGATTTGCAATCATGAACAATTTTCTGTTAGGTTAATGTTTTTCATTGGAAATAATTGGTATTTTTATTACAAAATTATTAGACTTAAAGGAATACTTACAATTTGCTAACAACTTTAGGTTATTTCAGTTTGTTTCACTTGAAATTTGTATTTAATGAAATATCATTAGATTTCAAAGAAGATTTGCATTTTTATACAATTTTTGGTTGAAGTATAGCGGTTTTAACCGGAAATATCGATAAAGATTTTAAAGAAGATATTTAATTTGGAAACATTTTTTTTCGTTACATTATATTAGTTTTTTTCTTCGAAAATTGTTATTTTATATCAAAAAAATTGTAATATTGATCATTAATTTCACAATTTTGGGTTTTGTTAACGTTTTATACCGGAAATTAGTTCATTTAATGAAAAATCATTGGATTTTAAAGAAGGTAAAACATTATTAGATTGCACAAAATATTTTAAAAGTTTCAACAACTTCATTTTATGTTAGTGTATTTCACCTGAACTTGGTACTTTTAAATAAAAATCTTTAGATGTAAATTCAATGATCTTTGTGTGAACAAAAAAATTCAGAAACTTGAACAATTTCGGATTATGTTGTGTTTTTTGTCGGAAATTGAAATTTGTATTTAAAAAATCATAAGATTTCGAACAAGATTCCTAATTTTTTAACAATTTTATTTTACACTGGCGTTTCACATCAAAAATGGGCATTTTTCAAACAAAAATCATTATAATTTGAACAAGATTTAGAATCCTTTAATAATTTGGGATGTTAATGTTTTTCGTGTAAAACTTTTATTATTAATAAAAAATCCTTAGATTTCAAAGAAAATGTACAATATTTGCGCAATAATAGGTTATGCTAGTGTTTCTCATTGTAAATTGATATTTTTGAAAAAAATGCAACGGTTTAATTGTCTATATATTTAACAAAAATATTTTTGTAATTCTGAAATTAAGATATAAACGACAATATTTTCGATAAGTTTTATCAACAATATTTTCCTTGCTTTTTCTCTATCGTTTTAAATAATAGAATACGATCAAATACAAACATTTTTTAATAATAATAATTTTATATTTTAATTTAAAAATAACGTGAAATTTTTAACATTCGTTTTAAGGAGACCTCAAAGTAGTGAAAATGGTAACGAAAATCTATTCTTGCTAATTAAATTGCTAATAGAATTTGGTTTGTTTCTTAGCGTGGCTCAAATGAAAAAAAAATCTTTGATATGTGAGGACACCCCCCAAAAAGCTTTCATTTGGCGCAGAAACAAATGTGGGTTTTTTCTTAAATTTGTTAGTACATGATGTACTAAAAGATTTTTTTATTCTCTTAAAAAGCTTAAACAGTCTTTAAAAAGAGTAATAAATTCAAAAATGTTAAGAAAAGTTATAAAATCAACCTTAGAATTTAAAACTAACCCTTTCAAGAAAAAATAATATTCAAGCTCTGTACAATTTTTTGTGTAAAAATGTGATGAATTTTAAATAGAATAACTACTAAACAAATTTCTGATACAAAATAGTTCTAAAGCACCCTTACAGTTGAAATATTTAAAAAAATGTTTGGCTAATATTATAAAAAAGGCATCCTCTCAGTTTTATGTAGGCCAAACCATTCTTGAGGCTGGACCATTTTTTTAATATAATTCTTTTTCCTCGAAAATGATTATTTTATTCTTGGAAACGTTTATTTTCATTTTTATGGGTGTTCTTTAAACTTTTCCAAACTTTAACTTTATTACTTTTTTTAGGGGCTGTTTGAGAGTTTTAAGAGAATAAAAAAAAATGTACTATATTATGTGAGGAAATACGATTTTTTTACTTTTGGGGGTTATTTAACCCCCATGAAAACATACTTGCCGCTATTGAGAAAATTTAAGACAAATATATTCCTTACCTTTTTTTTATTTAAAAAAATTGAAAACCTTCTTCAGTAATCAATCTCGACAATTCTCTTAAAAATTTTACTAACTTTTGAAAAAACACACCCACATCGGTAATGAACTGTAGACCAAATTTTAATTTAAAGCGAAAAGTTGACTTTGTCCGACCGAATCTTTACTTGTACTACTTTGAAATCGCCTAACAACAGCTGCAACGCACGGCAGTTAAGTGCGGCAGTAAAGTAGGTAGTATAAACCAAAATTGCTCAAACGCAAGAGATTCTCCTATAAAATATATCAATGCCAGTTTCAGAAAAAAGGGGATAAAGTAGATTCACATAATGAAAAATTCAATATTTTGTTATCGCGTAGAAAACTGCTACTTCTCTGTCTGGTGAGAAGCAATTGAGCAAATAAATGAAGGGTGGTCGAATTTTTCAAAAGAGCGAAGAAAAATCTTTAACATCTAAATCACCATTTGAATGTAAAAGAAACGTCCAATCTCGAGTTGAAGTATTTCTTAATTCATGGCAAAAAAGTTTGATTGAAAAAACGTATCCAATTTCGAGGAAATGGATGTGGAAGTTGACAATCTGAAAGTGACACTAATCAAAAATTGAAGCAGACTTGGTTCCGGATTGCGACAAAAATGTCGATTTTCAGTTAAAAATTAAAGACCAAGTATTTTATTTACTTTTACAATTTTTTAATAAATAAAAAGGCGGGCCTTGGAGGTTACACTGAAGGATGCTTGGGCGGGAGACCCTGGGAGGTTGGTTACATGTGAGGATTTGAGAGCTTGGGTGGTAGAGGCTATCGAGGATATGGGACGGCGGTTAACAATAGGTGATAACTCAATTCGAAATAAGAAAAGATTGTATCTGAGGGTGGAGGGAAAAAGTTTGTATCTGGGGATACTGCTCTCAAAGAGGGTAAAAGGGTCAGATAAGGTAAGGTGTATTGAGGGTATTAGTGGTGGGTAGGGGATGGTTGGAGGGTTTTGATTTCCGACACAGTTTGGCACACCAAAAGGACGTAAGTGCTGGAAATGTGAGAAAGAAAAGTAGGTATGGTCAACGACATAAAGGTTGAAGCAAAATGGCATAATGTTGAGGCAAAGCAGCACTAGGTAGAGGAAAAGGGACATAAAGTTGGGAAAAGGATGTATAAGGTTGGAACAAAGTGTCATAAGTTTGGGGTAAAGTGGGACAACGTTGGAGCAAAAAGTTGTCATAAGGGACACATAAAAACTGAGGTTACGAAATGCTGTAGATAGTCGGTCAAACAGGGTAAACGCGAGGTGGATTTTTTAAACTGAGGTAAACTTTCCGTAGTGGATCGCAGATATCTCCGGCGGACTCCGCTAGGGGCAGCACGTTACAGGCCTGTAACCACGGAAAGTTTACCTCAGTTTTGTTGTAATCAGCTAACTATTACCCTGCTTGAACGATTACCTGCAACATTTCGTACCCCCAGTTTTTTCTGCGGACGCCGGCTGTGCCAAGGCCATCTGATAGATGTGGCCATGGATATGTGAGACATGCTATTGGTGGATTGTATTGGATGTTTGGGGGCAGAGGAAGGCATGGGTAGAAGTGACGCGTAGGGTAATAATGTAGCATAACCTGTGGTAATAATGTGACGTATAGGGAAATGTGGAATTTGGAATAATGTGGCACCTGGGGTAATATGGTGCTTTGGGTAATGTGGTCCCAGGGGTAATGTTGGCCCCAGGTCCTCCATTTCTGATACAGCGGCGGCGAGATATTTTATAATAGAGAGAGAGAGAGAGAAACACATTTTGAATATAAAATGTTGGTTATCTAGTTTTGTACTGCCACCCTTGAAATAAGAAAGTTAGAGAAGCTGATTCCAGCTTGAAGCACTTACTCGTAATTCCAATTGAATGATTTAATTTAGAGGACAAGACTGGACAAGGCGGAGCTTTTCCATTAAGCCCTTCAAAGTCCTGCTGCGGAAACAAGAGTCGATATGCCCAAGAGGTCGCAAACCTAACAGAACCGTCTTATATGCAAATTCGTCTACACGAGCCCTGAATATCCTACGAGCCAGACTCCAAAGTGAATGATGCCGACCCATGTCGCTCGAATAGGGTAGTGAAGGAGCCTTCACAATGAGCCAAATGCAGTAAAGCCAATTGCACTCAATGAATAACTGCAATTCACAGGCTTTCACAGCTGATTACGCTGGTAGATTTGATACCTGTCGATACAAAACAATTGTTTATGGATCTCATTCGACCAAGTAAATTGGAGCGGAATGGGATGAATTGGGATGCTTGTGAATGTGCGTGCATATTGTGAGGGTTGTCATGAATATAAATGAATGGGGGTATGAAATTTTGTTAATGGCGATAACTACGATTTTTTAACCTGGAATTGATTACAAAACGCAGACTTCACAGACCAAAATGCTCTCTAAATATGGAAGATAGTGTGATTTTTCACGAAAATAGGGGAATACATTTGTTTAAATTAAATTAATATAGGTAATAAATTCCTAAGATTTAATGTCGAAATATATTGCAATTTCAACAAAATAATGTAATTCTCAACCAAAGAAGATGAATTTTCAACAAAAGAGTTGAGTTTTCAAGTTAGAAAGTGGAATGTTTTAGAAAAAATTAACTTTTAACCCCGAAAAGATGAATTTTCAACAAAAAAGATCACTTTCAACCAAGAAAGTTGGATTTTCAAGCAAATGATACATTTTAACAAAAAGGTTGAATTTTTAAACAAGTAGTTGAATTTTCAACCTAATAATATGATGTTCCAACCAAATAGTTGAATTTTCGAAGAAAAAGTTAAGTTTTCAAACTAAAAAGTCGAATGTTTAAAAAAAGAATTAACTTTTAAGCCCAAAAAGGTGAATTTTTAACAAGAAAGTTCATTTTTAACGAAGAAAGTCGAATTTTTAACTAAATAGTTGAATTCTCAACCAAACAGTTGAATTTTCAATCAAATAGTTGAATTTTCATGCAAAAGAGACAAATTTTCAACCATATAGATGAATTTTCAACCTACCAAGATAATGTTTCAACAAAATGGTCAAATTTTCGACAAAAAAGTCAAGTTTTCAAGCTAACAAGTCAAATTTTTTAGCAGAAAATTAACTTTTAAACCCAAAAAGATGAATTTTCAATAAAAAAGTTAATTTTGAAAGAAAACAAAAATGAGTTTCTAACCAAATGGTTAAATTTTAAGCCGAAAAATAATACTTTTCAACGACATAGTTGCATTTGTAACCAACTAGTAGCTTAACTTTCAAGCAAAAGATACGAATTTTTAACAAAAAAAGTTGTATTTTTAACCGAATAGTTAAATTTTCAAGCTACAAAGGTGAATGTTCAGAGCAACCAGACGAATTGACTACAAAATAGTTGAATTTTCAACCTTAAAATATGAATTTTGAACAAATAATTTCATTTTTAATAAAACAGTAGAAATTTTAAGCTAAAAAAGCCAAAAAAATATTTTCAACCGAACAGTTGAATCCACAACCAAAACAGATTGCTTTTGAAAAAAACAATTGCATCTTCAACCATGAAGATTCATTTTCGACCAAAAGATGTATTTGCAACCAAATAGTTAGATTTTCAACTAAAAAAGATAAATTCTCAATAAAAAATGAAATAGTTACATTTTCAGGTAACCAAATTTATTGTCGAACAAAAGAAACAAATTTTCAACAAAACAGTTCAATTTTCAACCAAAGAAATTAATCTTCAAACAAAACAAAAAAATAATCATGAACATAGTAGTTTAACTTTCAACCAAGTAGGTCAATTTTTAAGCAGGTAGTTGGATTTTCAACCTACCAAAAGATGAGTTTTAAATGCAAAAAGACGAATGTTCAATAAAATGGTTTAATTTTAAAACAAAAATATTATTTTTAAACATAATAGTTGAATTATCGACAAAATAATAACATTTTAACTAGAAGAATTGAATTATGTTCCAAAAATATAGTAGTAGACTTTTCAATTAAAAAGAATAAACTTTCATCAAAAATAGTTGGATTTTCTGATTAAGATCTGTTAAGTCAATTCGCATGTAAGCGAAAAACGAGAAACGGGGAAAAAGTCGACGTTTTTTGAAAACATAAGAAAAAAAAGGAATTCTTACAAAAAAGGGGCAAATAGGGAAATAGAGAGAAGAGTATGTAGTCTGCAAACGTTCAAAGTACAAATTTAATTAAATATTTCAGGCAGAAATTGTTGCGTATAAAAGGGTTGCCAGAATCGATTGTCAAACTTGGCAACCGATATTCTTGGATAAAAACTTACTTCAGCAACAACCTTCCTAACATAAAAGACCGTCAACAACTGCTTTTTGAAAAATTTTGAAGCTTTTATACTCATAAATCAACATCTTAAATTGCTGGGCTTATATATACAATCCAATAGGACCAATTTTCTATCCAAAAAGACGAATTTTCAACAAAACAGTTGAATTTTCGACCTGAAAGATAATTTTTCAACAGAATAATTGTTTTTTTAACAAAACAGTTGAATTATCAACAAAATAATACAAATTTTAACCAAAAGAATGGAATTCTGATCCAAAGATATAATATGTATTAGATTTTTCACTTAAAAAGAATTAAATTTCAACCAAAAATAGTTGGATTATCTAATTGGATTCTGTTATGTCACTTCGCATGTAAGCAAACAACAACGAGAAAAAGGGGAAAAGGGGGAAGTTTCTTTGAAAACATTGGAAAAAGAGGAATTCTTAAAAAAAGGGAAAAGGTAAAGTCTGCAAACGTCCAAAGTTCCAATTTCATCAAATAGTTCAAGCAAAATTTGTTGTATAAAGAAAGAGTTGCCAGAATCGATTGTCAAACTTGACAACCAAAATGCTCGAAGGAAAACTTACTTCAGTCACAACCGTCCTAACATTAGGGCCAATCAATAACTTATACTCATAAATCAATATCTCAAATTGCTGAACTTATATGTACTTTCCTTTGACACACTCTCTTTTACCAAATTTACACTGCTCATGATGTAACGGAAAAAAGGAGGTCTTCCTGCATTTCTCTCTCGAGGCTAAAAAAAAGAAGCTTGAGATGGGCATGACAGGTGGGAGATGTCGCGGGTAAAGGTCACGCGGGCATAATCCTTGCTTACTGGTGTACCCGAGAGATTCCAAACTCGATATTTCACGGCAGAACTGTGTAGCCCCTGTCGGAATGTACAGTCGCATGACCCTGTGTATATCACTTCTACCCTAAGCACCAACCCTCGCCGCAAGCTTCAACAGCGTTCACTGACCGTGACGCATTTTACGCTTCGTACCCATTCTCGTTGAAATAGGCATTGGGAGGAAAGTGAGGACCACACTGAATGTCACTAGTTAATGGGCAATGGCCATCCTACTCCCTATATCTAGCTTTGGTTGAAAAATTAATAGAAGCGTGTGAGAGACATGTAATAAACTTTCCACTACACCGTAAACTGGGCGTGTGGGGGAAAGCGGCGCACCCTTTATTCTGCATTTCTGAATGCGATATTTGTTTATCTAGGTAAAAAATATAGAGGCTTGCAGCTAACAACTGTAACACTTTTATTGAAAAATGCAGAAGAAGCTATACCGCTTTTTAAATCGGGGAAGGTCACAAAAAAACTGTGGTTTCTATCAGAACCAATTTTTGTTCCTGAAGAACTGCAACAAAAAGGAACCCCTCTTGTTGAAAATAAACCGAAAACGATGAATTTGTTTCGAAGGAGATTTCAGTTTGACCTACAAAGGGACACAATTTTAATAGAGATTTTTTTTAATGGACCTATTTTTCGCTTTGCCTACTTCTATATTTTGTCTAGTTAATGACCCAAGTTTTACGTAAAGCACACATGTAATATCATTTGCAAGTTATGTACAAAGTTGTGAGCTCTAAAAGAAAGCATCTTTTATTTAAGCCGCAACTTTAGTGAACCCCCCAGTTTTTTCTGTAGTGTCACTGAATATCTATACCTCAATTGCAGTGACAAGTTCTAGAAAAATTTATAATTGTATGTTTCTCGTATTTGAATTACTTTTAAACAAAATAATTGTTTGACAAGTCGCAACGACAGGTCATTTGACTACCTACTTTCACCAATATTTGAGGAAAACAAGTCAATTAAACAATTTTCCAATTGGTGGCAACAAGATTTTTTACTCCGGAATTGTGAATGAGCCTCTATGCGATTTTAGAGTTTTCTGAATCCCTGTGTATATGCGCCGCATATACTGAAATCGAAACATTGCTTTAGATCTTTAAACCATTCAAATTAGGAATGTGTAAACTACTTCGTATCGTTTTGGTATTGAAAATGATCGATACTTGAAAACTTTCAACTTGGAAACACACTCAATGCGAATGCCTTGAAGGGCCATTCAGTTACTCACTCTATCAAGTTGATTTCCATGAATTTCGCTTGATTTTCAATAAATGGAAAGAAACTGGAGAAAAAAAAAAGAATATAAGAATTCGGAAGAAAGACGGGGTTTAATTTCCCTTTGGAATTGCTCAGAATTGCCAATTAAAATTTGAGGACATTAACATTTAAAATTATGTTTGCTTGAAGGCTCACATATAAGCGGTCATTTATAAACTAATACGTTACCAATTTGACGGTTGTGTTATTCGCACCAAAAAATAGAATTGTTAAGAAGAGTAGTGGGGGGTACTGGAAATAACGTTACGAACTCAAAAGTTTGAGAATTTTGCGAAAGATGGAAGAAAATAATTCTTCTTTTTTCCCCGGTTTTCAAGAAACTTCCCCTTTTTCTGTTCTTTTTTCGCCTTAATGAAAACTGAATTAATAGAACCCAATAAGATAATCCAACTATTTTGAGTTGAAATTTGATTTTTTTGGTTAAATAGTGTACTATTATATGTTTTCATCGAAATTCATCTCGATTGGTTAAAAATTATGCTATTGGAATGAACTTATTTCTTGAAAATGTAACTATTTTGTTAAACATTCATCGGTTTGGTTGAAAATGTAACTATTTTGTTCGAAATTCGTGCCATTTTTGAATAAAATAGTATTTTGTTCAGTTAAAAATTTTTTGGTAGAAAATTGATTTTCTGGATTAAAAAAATCATAATTCTAGTTGAAAATTCATTCCTTTTGTTGGAAATTTAATTATTTTGTTTGCAATTCGTTTTTTTGTTCTTAAGAATTATTTTTTCTAACTAAATATGTAACTTTTCTATTTTTTGTTGAAAATTTGAATTTGAAGACTTGAATGTTGAACTCTTTTGTTGAAAAATCTTTTTATTTTTAAGATTGCTAATTTTCAGTTGAAAGTTTATTTCTTTCTCTGAAAATTTAATTATATTTTGTTTAAAATTCGTTTTTTCGGTTGAGAATTAATTTTTCTAACTGAGAATGTAACTTATCATTTTTTTGTTGAAAATTTCTATTTTTAATTGAAAATGAATCTTTTCTAGTTGAAAAATCAATTTATTGGTTAAAAATGCATGTATATTATCTAAAATTCTTCATTTTTTGTACAAAAGTTTTTTTCGTTAAAAGTGCAAATTTTTGGTTGAAAACTAATCTAGTCTGATTGAGGATTCACCTATTTTGTTAAAAAATCATCTGTTTTGGTTGAATTCAAAATTCTTCGATTTCAAATTGAAATATTTTTTGGTTAAAGATTCATCATTTTAGTTGAAAATTCAATTATTTCGTTGGAAATTAACTTGTTGGTTCAAAATTCGTTTAATTTTTGGTTGAAAAATAATTTTCTATTAATCCATCATCATCATCATTAATCATCATTTTAGTTGAAAAAAATTTCATTTTATTGAAAATTAATTTTTTTACCTTGAATGACAAATTAAAAAATTGATGTTTTTAATTGAAAATTAATCTTTTCTAGTGTAAAATTCAACTTTTTGGTTGAAAATGCATGTATTTTATTAAAAAATTCTCCGCATTTGACAGAAAATTCATCATATTTTCGGGTTTAAAATTCAACTGCTTTGCAGATAATTCGTCTTTTTGTGTTCAAAATTTAACAATTTTGTTAAAAATTCGCCTTTTTTGACAGAACATTGATCTTTTTGGTGTAAAATTACCTTTTTGGTTAAAAATGTAACTATTTTCTAGAAAATTTGTATATTTGGTAGTTAGAAATTAATGTTTTATCTGAAAATTCAATTATTTGGTAGGAAATTCATCTATTTTGTTGAAAATTCAATAGATTTCGAAGGCTGTGAATTGTAATATTTTAATATCTCTTATTGTTCTTGATACCTTACATATTGGCAACTGAACCCACTAGAAACGCCCAAAAAAGCTGAGAATAAACAGAAAATCCATCTTTAGCCAACAGCTAAGTTACTTTCGGGAGGTGGGTGTAAGAAAAAACTACGGTCATCAACGAAGGAGGACGGGGTGGTCAAAAACAGCCCAAACTTGGTAACGCAGTTTATGGACGGGCCCTAAGTTAGAAAAGATTATTTTGATCTACTATACGCAGTTCTTTATCAGATGATTAACGCTAACGATCTATCCTATTGTGCTCTTAATTCCCCTTTCCCCCTTCTGGCAATTTATCGAGCGAGCACCACATAATTATTCAAGCAACCAATAAAATATCGCGAAGGTACACGTCGCGACCAGGGGATAATCGAGGTTCTCGAATCTCGAACGAAACGAATTCCCAAGTACTGTGTGCTCTAATAACGACGTTAACTGGTACTTGGAGTAATAATGGCGTCGTTAAGTTAATTACTGCCACCACCGCACGCTAACCGCGAAAGAGAGGGAGGAAGTGCAAAGGCCTTTCACGACCTTATAGAAGTGGAATCGATTCTATAACGGATTAAAATCGTGAAATTTCGGACAGTCTCACAGAGAATATGGCAGTTTGTGTAATCTGTTAAAATAGCTGTAACAAGTAGGTATTCTCCTCGCAGTCGAATGTCTGCCTTCAAACTCGACTGTTGAAAACCCGGCTGAACTCGGGAGGTTGTTTTCTGCAGTTTTCCTCTCCCCTGACTAAACGTCCAGGCAAGTGCGAGTACTTCTTATAAAGTCAAATGCAGCCGCAGGTTATCACTGCTTGTGATTAAATTCATACAGTGACTCTAAGCCCACCTTAGTAAAAATACGAATTTTCACATGCCCATATACAGTGAAGTGGAGTATGGACCTCTGTTTTACCAGGGGTTTTAAAATAAAATTTATAGATCAACATGTCTTTAACCACAGTGCTACGGGACTTAGATGGAAAAGCCTTATAAGACAATAATATAATTGATAATAATAATAAAACCGTTACATATGATTCTGATCATCACATTCAGATCAAAATGATCCACTCTTACGGATCCAAAATTAATATTTACCCAAATTCATTCATATATCTGTAAGTGGCAGTTGTTATATTTTTTATTATAAGTCGAAGGTTAGTCATGGCCGACATAATATTTCTAAAGCAAGGAATATTTAAGAAAGTTTTATTTCTTGGGGTGACGTGAAAATTCCAATTTTCATATATTGAGCTAAAAATCTCTGTGGCTCTGAAAATTAATTTTTTTTTCTTTCTAAAAGTGCTTCTTTAGATTTACCCAGTTCCGAGTCTCACTTCTGGAAGATTTACAACTTCCTAGGATCAACAGAAAATCTTTTTAAAAACGATGAGTTTGCATCCAAACATACATAAATTTTCAACAGGTTGTTGAATTTTGAACTGAAAGGATCAATATTCCCAACCAAATAATGAATTTTAATCAATGGGATGAATTTTCCACTAAACTGATGAATCTCCAAGCAAAAAAATTAACTTTTAACAAAGAATATCAGCTTTTAACCAAGTAGTTGAATTTTCAACAAAACAGATAAATTTCTAATCAAGAAGATTAGTTTTCTATCGAAAAAGACTGATTTTCAACCAAATAATTGAATTTTCATCAAAAAGGATCAATTTTAAACCATACATGGAATAGTAAAATTACCAGTTATAAAAATTAGTTTTCAAAATAAAATTGTATCCAAGTAGTTGAATTCTTAACCAAATAAAATGAATTCTCAGCGAAAATGGTAATAGTTAATATTTCAAACCAAGAAGGTTTTGATTTTTAATTAAAAGCAGTTAGATTCAACCAAAAAAGACGAATTTTTAACAAAAATAGTTGAATGTTCAACCTAAAAATATGAATTTGTAACAAAAACAATCATTTTCAACTTAAAAACAATGACTTCCTAACAAAATTGTTGATTTTTGAACAACAAAACTATATTTTTCACTAAATAATAAACATTTTTTACCAAAAACGGTGACTACCCAACCAAAATTATGATAGTAAACTTTTCAATCAAAAAAAAATATTCACAAGCAAAAATAGTCTGATTTTTACCAAGAGAGATAAAATTCCTACCAATAGAGATGCATTTTCAACTAAAATGATGAATTTTTAACTGGAATAGTTGAATTTTCAGTTGAAAAAATTAATTTTCTATCGAAAAAGCGAATTTTAAACTAATTAGATGAATTTTTAACAAAAAAAATATTCGTTTTCAACTAAGACGATTAATTTTCTATCAAAAAGACCACATTTTCAAAAAAATAGTTCAATTTTCAACTAAAAAAGATAAAGTTTGAACCAAATAGTTAAATGCTCAACTAAAAAAGATAAATTTTCAAACAAAAATGGAATTATTTGATTTTCAATTAAAATAATTAATTTTCAACTAAAAAATATCATTTTTGAACTAAATAGTTGAATGTTCAACTAGAAAAAGATCAACTTTGAATCGAAAATAGAATAGTTTAATTTTAAGTTAAAATAATTAATTTTTAACTAAAAAAAAAATAATTTTCAACAATATAGTGAAACTTTCTACAAAAAAATATAAACTCTCAACAAAAAATATAAAAGTTGATATTTAACCAAAAAATATTTTACTTACAAAAATATATGATCTACCAAACCAGAAGAAATTTTGACCGAACAGTTAAATTTCCAACTAAAAACGATAAATTTTTAACCAAATAGTTGAGTTTCCAACTATAAAAGATAAATTATTAACAAAATATGATGAATCTTCAACCAACAAAATTAATTTTTAACAAACGTGTTCAGCTTTCAATCAAGTAGTTGAATTTTCAACCAAAAGGAATAATTTTCAACAAAATACATTAATTTTCAACGCAATAGTTGCATATTCAACTAAAAATGATAACTTTTTAACCAAAAATGGAATATTTGAAGTTTTCAGTTGAAAAAATTAATTTTTAACAAAAAAACAATATTTTTGATCAAAATAGTTCAATCTTTGATCAAAAAAATTAAGTGTCAACTAAAATTATGAATCTTCAATCTCTAGTTAAATTTTCAACCAAAAAAAAGGGCATATTCAATTTTGGAAATTTTTTTTCTTTCTCATAGTTTTTCCATAGTTTTACCTAGTTTCGACCCCCAGTTCTGGAAAATCTACAACTTTTCAGACCCAGAAAGGTTTTAAAAAACCATCGCCTTTCATCTCTGATCGGTAAAAACGACTTAACAACTCAAGGTTCATGTAATATTTAAAATATTATGAAACTTGTTTTTAAATGTTCTCCGAAATAAAGTATCTAGACCACATTTTTTCACCAATGCAAAGAACAGGTAATTTATTATTGAAAAGTGCAATTATTGTAAATCATGCACCGCCCTATTGATCTTGGGAATCGGATCATTCTGATACGCGGATTTTCTGATCAAATAAAAAATCCTGAATCTGTATAAAAGCATTACATCTAATTTTGAAACACTTTCGAGATCAAATTGATCATCTAAGCACTTACTGTGGCTGGTATACATTTTTTTAAACATTTGATCCGGATTTCAGTTTGTAATTTTACTTTGAGAGAAGATTCGAAGGGATCAGTCACGTTGTGAATTTATATCCCTGAAAACCATGTCTGTCTCTTTAGTATCAGGTGAATAATAGAATATCCTTCGAGCCTCGAGCCATACTCTCTATGCTGCGTGAAACCCAGAGGACAAGCCACAGTCAGGCAAGTAGTTGTGAGTAACGGCGCCGTAGGTACTCGTATATGTGTCTCCTGATAGTACAGGCTTCCCTAACCAGTGATATACTGCAGCTGACCACTCATACTTCTCATTTCCCCTTTAAATACCAGAAAAGTATTCTGAATCTCAACAAAACTTTATTTAAAGAGTGCAAAAGGTACACGATCTCTAAAAAGATCATTTATTTTTTAGTAAATAATAGCTTATTTCAATTTTTTGTAATTTCCATGCCACAGAAAAAACTGGGGATACGAAGCATTGCAGGTAATCGTTCAAAGCAGGGTAATAGTTAACTGATTACTCTCAATTGAGCTCAACTTTCCGTGGCTACAGACATGTAACGTGCTGCCTCCTGCTTGACCAATTACCTACCTCGGGAGAGGAAAACTGCAGAAAACCGCCTTCCGATTTCAGCCGGTTTTTCGACCGTCGAGTTTGAAGGTAGAAATCATATATGGATTTCCTATAAAGTTAATTTCGGTCAGACGTGGGCGGATCATTGAAATAATATTTAGAACTTGAATGAATTTTCGAAAAAATAAATGTCCAATTTTGAAATTTGTTATCCTTTTCCATCAAGTATCATGTATGTATCATAATAATAATACCGATAACGTAAATTGAACTCGGCAAACAACGTTATAATGTTAAATCCTTGAATGACATTAACGCAACTCTGTAATTAAGCTATTTATGGCTCAAATCTATCATCATTTGATCAGCAGTCAACGGTCGACTAATTTTGTTTTAATGAATTTTTTTATATCCGGTATCGGATAAAGAGAATTTTATTTAATAAAGAACGAAATTGAAAAGCTGGAAATGGTAATGAGATGTACAGATAGTATTTTT
Source organism: Andricus grossulariae (assembly GCA_011634705.1). NCBI lineage: Eukaryota > Metazoa > Arthropoda > Insecta > Hymenoptera > Cynipidae > Andricus > Andricus grossulariae. The sequence continues at coordinate 23,201 of JAABKJ010000604.1, read as the reverse complement.
AGACTAAAAAAAAGTTGGTTTATTAATTTTTTATCAACCAATGCATGCTCAAGTGCCCCTTATAGAGATTGGTATCACTGAATTTCAGTGTTGGTGCATCCACTGTTGTGTGATGATTCGTAAGCGAATATATCTCAAGAGATTAATACACGGGAGAGGGAAAAGAGATGAAAAATCAACGAGTGCGAAATAGCGAAGTGGGACTCGTATGTTCAATTCAAATACGAGTATACTAAATGTGTATTGTCGACAATACGTTAATTGTTCGTAATAATTACGAGAGATTTATTACGTTTTTTGAAGGTTCATAAAATATTTTGAATATTGAACCCAGCAGATGATGAAATTGTTATTATATTCAGTGTAGTATTAAAAACAGTTTGCTGTACTTTTGCAAACCCCGATTTATGTCACGATACTAAAGTCCGTATCATGTGTGCCATTAACACGTTTCCTAACACTTACATTTGTATACTACCGATGATTCAATTTGTACTATAATTCCCTCGAACATTAACTGCCGTCTGCAACTGTTTACGCAATATATCGATCTGCGTCCAGCTTATAGGAATATCACATATCGGACTAATATCAAATAAATAATAGCCACGAGGGTGTTGTGCTGGGAATGCGAATTATTAATTAAATATCGATGAAATATCAACCAATAAATTGAAATAATAAGGGAATTAGATTAATCTTGGGTAATTGTATATCTCGAATAACGACAATGCACAAGCTTTTTGCTCTTATATGAAAATTTTGTTCAATGATCAGTTGTGGTCAGCATTAATTTTATTTCAGCATCCTCTTTAGTCCAAGGCAATTATTTTCGAGTAAATATAGAAATATAGATGGAAAAAAAATTCTACTTTAAGGAACTTTTGTTTCATATAATGATGGTATGAGTCGGAAACTAAAATATTCACAGCAAATTCATTTTTCTATCATTAAGATATTTTAGAAAATTTCATCATACATATAACCAGATATTCAGATAAGGAATGACAAGTGGTACGTATTTTACTGAATAAAAAAATGTTCTCTTCTTATAGCTTTTTTTAAACAAGGAATATTTTTTTTTGTAAAACATAATAAAGAAGCTATGTTCATAATCCTAAATTCTAAAGTCAAAAATTATATAAAATAGGGGGGGGGGTCAAAACTTAAGGACCTTAACAAAGGGCTGTACGTGGTTCAAAAATGCAGAAGAAACTTTACGTAATTTATGCATGGCCCTCAATCAGCCATTGAGACAATTTTCCAGTATGTTGTGATTCGCTGAGATAGCGAACATGTTATTTTAGCCAATTAGCAAAGAAGTTCAAAAATATTTTCAAGGAAAAGTAAATAAATAGTGGCATTAGCGGACAATTATGAGAATAAAGTGTCTAGTGTAATTTTTTCGAAATAGTAACAAAATAGTGACATCGCTCAAAAAAAGTGTAAAATAGTGTCAGTAGTGTGATGAGTCCAAGGCATGTGCTGAACAAAATTATTTTGTTATCCTAACTTTATTTTTGTTCTTAGTGTAAGGTGTTAAAATAACGATTCGGAATTAAATGCAACTGACAAAGGTTGTTAGTAGTTACATGAAGTAAGGCAGTGAACACTGAACAACCGAATGTCCTCTGTCCTCTGTCGTCTGATGTTATACATATTTGACCGTGGAAGACAAAAGGAAATGGGCTGTTCTGGAGGTTGGGGTGAGTTTGGAAAACTTAACAATGCCCGGAGGCTGACGAGCTCTGAGAGAAGCAGAGAAGGTAAATAGGTGAACTTGTAGTGAGTTAGGGAGAGAAAGAGAGAGAAGTGTACGGGGTGGAGAGATGGAATATGCCACTAAAAGTGCCATCCTTCATTCCTAGAGCTCTGTAATGTTATACGGATGTGCAAAGTATATATAGTGCTTGTACACGTATAAAGGGAAAGAACCTCTGGAATTTTTCTTCCTTTTGACACCCCAGTTCTGTTTACGGGTAAAGGGTCAACCTATCACCTATGCAGATACCATTAGCAAAACACGGTTCCCTGCATCCGGTGCAAAATAACACAATTTAAAAACATGTAAAATGTAAATTCATATTTTCTCTTAACTCCCCGCCATTTGCTTAGCAATGTTTCGTCACATGAAAGAGGAAAATCTGAAAAATCTATAAAAATTAATATTGTGTGTGTTCTAATTAAAAAGACCTTAGTTTTATTGGCCTACTGGTCTTAGTAGTGGACCGACTTGAACCAATAGCCAACGAAAATAAGATCTTTTAATTATTATTCTCACCTGGTCAGCATATACAAAAACATCAATAATGAAAAATGTTATCGGTTTTTCATCTACTGTTCTAAATTCTTTATCTCATTGTTAATATTTAATAATGTTATGTTAATATTGATTTTATAGTAAGTTATGAATAAATGTATTTCTAGCTCCGCTGGTATTCGAAACCAGGTCTTTAGATTGCCGGTCTGGTGCTCTTGCCCACTAAGCTACCGAGAGTAAAAAATCAATTTTTCACAACCTCCTACAAGCGAATTACGTCGAAACTTTTAGACTTGTAAGATACAAGATTTTCGAAGGTCTAAAATCAATATAAATTACGACGTAATTCGCTTGTAGGAGGTTGTGAAAAATGAATCTCGTATAATCTCAGCAATCTGAATGTTTCGAATCTCAGCGGGGATAGAGATATATTTTTTCACAACTTATAAAATCAATATTTAAATACTGATATGAAATAAAGAAATTAAGCCAGTGGAGAAACCCCCAATAACATCTTCAATTATTAAATTTTATCTTGCCAAAACCCATTCCATAAAATGTATACAAGAACATCAGTTAATTAGGTTGTATATTCTCTTCCGGCATATCTTGCCGGATTTTAATTTTCCGGCATTTTTGGTCAGATTTTAATTTTCTCTTCTGGCATATTTTTCTTTTCCGGAAATAGGAGTACCTAACCTCATTTCGCCAAATCTCACACCCGTTTCTATGAGGAAAAGTACCGAAGCACCGAAGTAACTAAAATAAAGTAAGCTCTTTGACAAAATACGACTAGAGGTAAGAGATAAGTAAGAGAGAAATACGTAGACTTATTTTCAAGCTTCTTGTAATTAACCTATAATTCTTTGGAATTCACTATGAATTCTTCGGAATTCTTTATAATCCTGCTCACAAAGAAATTACGTTAACGATATAATATGCCGGAAGAGAAAATGAAAATCCGGCATATTTTGCCAAAAGGGACTACTCGGCCAAATTAAAAAGCTTATATTTCCTTTAATAGTTGAAGAGAACTTTTCCAAAACGTCTTGTATCCATTTTTCAAACAATTTTACTTTTTTCGGTATTCTCTATTTTAGTAAGATTTCCAATAAAATAAATATATTTTCGTATTGAAAAAACATTTTTATATAATAAACAATGATGCTGAAAAGTGGGTTCGTTTCCAAACGTTTTCAACATGTTCTATATCCACACTGTTAAAAAATCTGACTAATAATTAATGCACATATATTGGAATTCTATTAATGAAAACAATAAAATAAAAATACAGGTTGTAAATGAAAAAGACACAGTTTATAATACAGAAATGGTTATTTGTGAAAAACGGTATTTCTAGGATATGAGACGTTTTTGAAAAGTGCTCTTGAATTAAATTCATTAATATTTTTCCACTTTGCTGTATCAACAGCACGAAATAATCATGAAAGTGGGATAAAGCCGTACATACTTTTACAGGAGAGAAATTTCTTTTCATTTGAAAAATAAAAAGTAGAACAATAAAAAAGTCAGGAATAATTTGTAGCAGTGGGAATACGTAGGAGGAAGAATGATTTTTCCACGCCGTCGGAGAAAAGAATATCCTTTCATGAATTTATTTGTGAAAGAAAATATGGCTGGTGATTAAATGAGGCTGGGTGAATCGAATTCGTTAAAACTTTCCCAATAAGAAAGCCGATGTAGAGAAAAAATAGACATACTATGTAAAGTCAGAAAAGTTTGGAATGTAAAATAAAGAAAATGAATTTCATATTTTATATGAATATGATGAAATATTTAGAAAATAAGGTGAGAAAGGTAATATTGAACGTTTCTGTCAAATATCTGACACAGTTAGATCTGGATTGAATAATGCATACATATTGGATGTTGCATATAAAACACAATGTATACTCACTACTCAGTTAACCATCCTCTTCGATACACTCATCTATCTTATCATTATTCCCGGGACGCGTTGTGTTATCCAGTACTATCACGTTACAATAAAAACTCAGCTATATTATATTCCAAATGCATCAATATTGTTCTGTCTTTCATTATTATTATTATACCATTAATCTATTTCCCTTTAGGAGTAAGCGATCTATTTTTCGCCACAATTTTCTGTCCTAGGATACCACTTTAGCTTCCTTTACGTCCATACATTTTCTCATGCAAGCTCTTTAGCTTTTCATATTTCTTCGATTTAGGGTCTCATTTACACATTCCCATCATTCTTTCCTCGTTCTGCCTCTGGGTACGCTACCATTTTTACTTTACCTAGATACACTTGTTTCGTCAGTCGTTCATCCTTCATTCTCTCAACATGCCCAAACCATCTTAACGAATTTCTGTCACATATTTCAACTAGTGTCTCCTCTACACCACATTCTTTGAGGATTATCTCATTACTCACTTTGTCCATAGTGTTTTGCCGCACATCAAGTGCAGGAATTTCATGTTAATCGCTTTAATTTTACTCTTATCATTTTCTTGGTATGTCCAGGTCTCGATACTGTACATCACAGTTTGTATAAATATAGATTTATCTATTACCCTTTTAGCTTTGCTTGATATATTTTTACTTCTGATAATGGGTTCTGCTCTACCGATAACCTTTTTACTCTCGTTTATACGCCTATCTAACTCCCCTTCTATCTTTCCGTCATTAGTGAATAGGCTACCAAGATATACGTACTTATCAACTTGTTTTATTCTCTCATCATTTAGGACAAGGTTGCACATTGTTTTCTCATCCTTTCCTTCAAACATCATCATTTTTGTTTTATTTACGCTAATTTTGATGTCCATGTTGTTCATACTTGTATTCAGTTTGTTCAACATTCTTCGCAAGTCTTTGCTTGATGCTGCAATAACAAACTTATCATCTGCGAACGCTAACCCACGTACCCTCGCCGTCCCGAGATCCACACCTTCTTCGTCGAAGAGGGTCATTCTTAGGCACTTGTCCGTGAATATAATAAATAGCCATGATGGCATAACGCATTCTTGTTTCCCATAACCGTACTCTTTCAGGCATTTCCAAAGTTTGCTTCTAACCACCTTGTCAAATGCTTTTTCTAGGTCAACAAATGCACAGGAAACTTTTTCCTTATGCTCAATCTTTTTTCTGTGATTTCTCTTAAGCTAAATATTTTATCCGTACATGATCTTTCTGACATAAATCCACTTTTAACTTCCCATCTCTTTTCTTCTGTTATTTTCATTACCCTACAAATAAGTATTTTTGAATATATTTTACTTGCGGTATTTAATAAGCTTATACCTCTGTAATTATTGCAGTTGCTTTTATCTCCCTTTTATTATTATCTGCAGAAAAATTCAGTAGAACGTGAAAAGGCTAGTTGACATGAAGAATAAGAGGATAGAAAAGCGAGCAAAAATAAAAAATACGAACGACTATTAAAATTGAGTTGTACAATATATAGTATAGAAGTATAGAAGTATAAGAAAAGAGCTTCCTGCAAGTTTAAGGTTCCTCCGTAGACGAGAAGGAGATAGAAAAAAGAAAGAGAATCTGAATTTCATCGTTTCGCGAAGAAGCAGTCGAAGGGAGAGTAGAGACTTTATTTGACAATCCTTTCTTAATATTTGTACAGGCGAGTACGCTTTCTGTACCTCTCATACTATTTTGACAGTTCTCAAAAGATAAAAAGTTGAGATTTTGCAGTACCTATTTTTTTTATCCCATTAAGCTAGGAAGGTTCAATTGAATCGTGATATTATGCATTGCTTTTCAATAAATATAAATATCTTAACTACGTCGGCAAATTGGGATAGTATTCTATTATTAAAAGAAGTTCCACAACTTTCACAAATAATGTTCTTAGAAACCTCTTTTCTGAAAATAAAGGTCGGAAACTACGTCGTATGCTACGTCGTTTACTATCCCAATTTCGAACGTGCCGTCAAACAGGGTAATTTCGGACATGTAAGGTAAATTCGGACATTCCTAAATTGATAGTTTAAATTATTTAAGGAGCTCTTAACCAGAATCTAGAACCAGTTAACTGGTTCTAGACGGGTAACAGAACCAGTTAACAGGTTCCAAATTCTGGTTAAAACCCCCTTAAGTAATTTAAACTATGAATTTAGTCCGACTTTACCCCAAATGTCCGAAATTATCCCGTTTGACGGTAGTTTACGATGTCGGATCCTACATCCTTTCTGACGTAATTTACGTCGTATCCAATGTAATGTCCTACGTAGTTTACGACATAGTGCACGACGTCGGAATTTTCATAGGGAGGGATAGTTTTGTTTTATTATATGAGATCTTGCACTGGTTGAACAGACACTGGGTGACGATAAAGAAATTTCCTCTGAGTAAAATGGAAGCTTTCAGTAAAAAATGTCGCATAAAAAACAATCTTAACTCAAATCGAAAGACATTCAAAGTACCTCGTGAAGATGACTACTTCTGGGCTTCTGGAGCAAGGGGTTCGATCAAGGGGATGGGGATGAAAGGAGGAAATCTCAAGGGATAAGATAGCTGGAAAGCGGAAGGTTGAAGATAAAGGGTGGTATTCGTCGGTCGACTTATTCAAATGAGCCGATAGATTGAGCCACGAAGGTGCCATTTGTTTCTTTTTAGCCTCCTTCGTCCACAAATTCCTATACCTTTTAAAGCTGTTATTGTGAAGAACTAAACTGTCCAAGCAATACATGGATCTATAGAAATGGAATTTTCCATAATTTAGTTAACATTATAGGTATACATTATGACTTAGTAGGAGAACGCCCATTAATTACGTAAGGATGATTTTTGAAATTTCAGATCCCTTTTGTAAGGATTCGTAAGATTTTTATGACTCCCCCCCATCCTTCTTTACGTAAGAGTTTATATTACATTCTCATCAGAGAAGGTATTAGATTTTTGTACAATTTGACCCCCCCCCCCTCCCGTTTTTGTCAAATGTCCACGTTTTGAGACTCCCTTGACCCGAAAAACAGGTTTTTACGAAATGCCTGTATGCTTGTGTATGTATTTATGTACGTATGTATGTTTGTACGTACGTACGTATGTGTATGTGTGTATGCATGTATGTATGGATGCATGCATGTATGTATGCATGCATGTATTTACGTATGCATGAATACACGTACGTATCTATGTATGTATGAATTTCTGTATGTATGGATATATATTTCTGTATGCATATGTATATGTGGCTGTGAGCACGATGGCTTTCGAAAGAATTGACAGATTGGATTGAGCTTTGGTATACTCTTCAAGTGTCAAAAAATGAAGGTCAAGTTTGTCAGCCAGCCATTTTGGATAAAAATTCAAACAGCGAGCGCATTTTCAAAATTTTTGAGACCACTTTTTTTCAACATTTGAAAATTCTATGTACGGTTATTAGTAGTACTCAAAAAGAAGAACAATTTGTCCTCTTTTACAATATTCCAAAAAACAAACAAAAATGAACATTTTAAGCCAAACAACGCACTATATGAAAAAATATCAGAGGAAGAAAATCGTTGCATTTTAAACACCCTACAAGATTATCATAACCACTTTTTGAATTTTTTAGAAAAATCGAAAATTCAAATTTTGACCGCACAAAAAATAATGAAAATTCAAAAATTCCATTTTGCGGTCAAACTATACAAGATTGGAAAAAGATGAAATCACAAAAATTATGTATTCAAAAAAGACCTACAAATTTGTTGGAGATCAGTTTTTGATAGAACCCGTAGTTTTTGTTTTATTCGTAAAAAACTGCATTAAAAATAGAAATTTTGAATTTCTAGACAAACGTCAGAAGATACGAACAAAATGAATCAACAAAATTTGTTTATCCCAAAAAAAGCTACAAATTTGTCATCAATAATTTTTTGATAGGACGTGTAAATTTTCTTTTAACCGTAAAAACAAGATTAAAAATAAAAAAATTAACAAAAGTTGTTCAACCAAAAAAGATCTAGAAATTTATTATAGACTCTTGTTATAAAAATATATTAGAAACAAAAAAATTACTTTTTTGGAAGAAGGACACAAGCTACAATAACATTTTTCGCCTGAATTATATCTACAAATTTTCTGAAAACTACTTTATACTAGGTTGCGTATTTTTAGTTCAAATTGTCAAAAATAAGATTAGAAATAAACAAATTAAATTTATGAAAAAGCGACACAAGTTGCAATAATATGTTTAATAACAAAATTTTTTTTTTTTTTCTTATAGTATGTGCATTTTTTTCAATCATAAAAACAAGACAATGAAAATACGCATGTTTCAATACCAATGCATATTATGAATGGTAATAATATAAATTTATTGAAATGATACATTTGAAAGAATGAATTTTTTAAAGAATTTTAAAGGATTTCATGAGATGCCGAAGTATTCTCACGAATTTTAAAGAGATTCAAACAATTTTAAGGATATTTCAAAATATTTGCAAACATTTTAAAGGATTTGAAGGGATTTTAAGAGATTGAAAGGTGTTTCGATGATTTACAAGATTTTAAATGATTTTAAGAGGTTTAAAACATATATTCACGGATTTTAGAGGTTTTAGTGAAATTTCAAAACATTTAACGAAAATTCGAAGGATTTTGGATTACAATACACGATTGTAAGAGATTTCAAAGAATTTTAATGGCTTCTAAAATATTTCAATCGATTTCAATATATTGTAAGGGATTACAAGAGATTCGGAAAGATTTCCACGGATTTAAACAGTTGCAATGGATCTCGTAGAATTTGGAAATATTTCATGGAATTTCAAGGATTTGAATCAATTTTTAGAGATTATAAGGGATTTCCAAGGATTTTAATGGATTATAATAGCTTTCTTGGGAATTTTTAAGATTTGAAGATTTTGAAGATTTGCATGAGACTTCAAAGATTTGAAGGGATTTAAAAAGATTTCACGGAACTGCAAAACAGGCCAAAATATATTCACGGATTTTAGAGGATTTCGTAAGATTTTAAAAGATTTGAAGGTCTGTATGACTTTTGAAAGATTTGAATACATTGTAAGGGATTTCAAGAGATTCGGAAAGATTCCCACGGATTTAAAAATATTTCAATGAATTTCAAAGGTATTTTAAAAATTTCAAGAGAATTTGTGAGATTTCCACATATTTCATGGAATTACAAAGATTTTAACCAATTGATCACAATTTTAATGGAGTTTTAAAGATTTCCAGTGATTTCAAGTATTTTCACAGATTCAAAAGAGTTTTCAGGGATTTCCAAGGATCTCAATCATTTTAAAAGGATTTAAAGATATTATGTACGGTATCCACGGAATATAAAGGATTTCAAAGGATTTTCACATGATTTAAAACATTTCAAAAGAACTCACGGGATTTCAAAGGATTGTAAAGATTTTTAGGGATTCCACGAGTTTTCATGAAAGGTGTACACCAGATTTCAAGAATGGTTCAATTCCTTAAATTCACATTTATTGGTCGTATATAGTATGAAGTATTACATGATAAAAAATAAATCAAACATATAATGATATAATGTTTGTAATAGGGTAAGAAGTAATGTCAACCGCCAAAACAGGTGTTAATTACAATATTTGAAAAAAATCATTAAAAAGGGGAAACTTTCTCAATAAATGTATTGCCCCCCCCCCATCACCCCCCTCTCACATGTAAGGATGCGTGAGATTTTCTGGACGCCCTTCCACCTGAAAAAGCCATACGTAATTATGGTGCCTTCCATAAGCAAGTTGTTTTATTAGCGGGTCGGGGGCACCACATAATAACGAAAAACGGGCCACATCAGGGGGGGGGGTCACCAGAAAATTGTGCTGGTGGGTTATGAAAGCCCCATAAAGGACGACTAATGCGAATCCCGATTTTCTTACGCTTGATGATAAAGTCGAAGAACAGGTCTGAAAAGGAAAATGTTACCTTACAGAAGAAGGAATCAGATCCAAACATCCCCAGAGCTATTTTCCGTCTGGCTTGATTATACTCGTCAGAATGCAAGTACAAGGCGTCCTGGGAATTGCGATAGCGCTAGATGAGAAAAATGAATGCATCGAGGTGACAAAATGCGTAATGTTTCGGAAAAATGGCAGTAATTAAAGTCTGCTCTGAAGAGATTTCAAATTGTCGCAATTAAAATATTCTCATTTTTTACGCACACTGTAGTATATACATTGTAAAGTTAAATATCGCTAAATGTTCCCAATTTTTGCATTCCAAACATTTGAAGAGAATTAAGGGGCCGTTTAAAAACAAAATTAGTATTTTATTTGTCAAGCAAATCATCTAAATACAGACTTCACTCTCTTTCCCCTATTCCCCTTTTTTTGCCTTTTTTAAAAAATACCTCTTATTTTCCCTGCTTCTAGAAAAAAAAATTTGTTTCGCTCAAGTGTGAACTGAATTAAAAAATAAACAATAAGGAAATCCAACTATTTTCAGTTAAAAATTCATTCTTTTTAATTGAAAAGTCTACTACTATATTTTTAGTTCAGAATTCATTTCTTTTGGTTAAAAATTCTACTATTTGGTTGAATAATTAACTATCTTGTTGAAAAAATATTCAGTTGCATTTTTATTTTTTTAACTGAAAATTTAACTGATCCATTTTCAGCTGAAAATTAATCGTTTTTTAGTTGAAAATTCAATTAGTAAATTTTTTATTGAATACTGAAGTAATTGGTTGAAAATTGAACTACTTTCTTAAAAGTTCATTTTAATGGTTTGATATTTGACTATTTCGTTGAAAATTCGTTTTTTTTTTGTTTTGTTTCGAAATACATTTTTTAAACTGAAAATTTAACTATTCCATTTTCTGTTAAAAGTTGATAGTCTTTAGTTTAAAATTCAACTCTTCGGTAAGAAATTTAATTTTTTTGTCACAAATGCAACTGTTTTGGTAGGCTATTCTACTATTTGGCTTAAACTTAACTTTCTGCTGGAAAATACATGTTTTCGGGTAGAAAATTCAAGTGTTTTGTAGAGAATTCGCCTCCTTAACTTGAAAATTCAAAAATTTGGTTGAAATTTTTATTTTCTCTTGAATAAAAAATCTTTCATGGGTGAAAATTCATCTCTTTTGGTAGATATGTTATTATTTTTGGTTAAAGGTGCAACTGTTTCGTTACAAATTAATCTATTTTGGTTGAAGATTTAACTATTTAATTGAATTCACCGGTTTTTTATTTAAAGTAGAAGTATTTTTTGCTTGAAATATCAATTATTACATTTTTTGTTGAGAATTCATATTTTCTGGTTAAATTCGACTATTTTTTATACAAAATTAAAATATTTTTTGGTTGAAATATTAACTATTATAATTTTCGTCGATAAATAATTTTTTTCATTGAAAATTCAACTATTTTGTATTACTTTGTTTCAAGATTCATCATTTTAGTTGAAAATGCGACTATATTGTTGAAAATTAAATTATTTTGTTCAAAAATGAACTATTTTGTTAAATAGTGATCTTTTTTGGAAAAAATTTAACTTTTTTTTGAAAATTCATCTTTGTAAGTTTAAAATTCAAACAATTCAACTCTGGGGTAAAAATTCAACTAATTTGTTGAAAATTTATCTTTGTAAGTTAAAAATTCAACGATTTTCTAAGAAAGTGATTTTTTTCGAAAATTCAACTGTTTTTTTCCAAGAAAAAAATGTTTTTTTTTATAGAAAATTTGTCCTCTTTAATTGAAAATTAATCATTTTTGGTTAAAAATTCAACTATTTTGTTAAAAATGCAATATTTTTGAACTTGAAATCTTAAGCGTTTCATATTGAATTGCATTTTGGACGGTAAAGTCTGTTAAAATATGATGTTAGTATGTTTGGTGTTTTATTTTACGCGTGTATCAAATGAAACCATAAGAAAAAGTTCTTGAACGGTCCTTAAGAGGAAAATTTCGTTTTTAAAAGCTGCGAATAAGAATTGCTTTTAAAAAATCCTAATTAAGTGTAATGTTTGTAATATCATATGTGATTCATATGCTGTTATAAAAGCAGACACTATTGTTCTTTGAGAATGAAATCCAAGTATATCGGTTCCTTTGTTTCTCGAAACGACTGATCCAGGAGGGTGGGAAATGAAACTCTACTCTCGACAATCTACTGCAACCGCGAAGAAGCCGGATACCGGAAGTGGCACAGCCATCCACCACACACTCAGTATACCTGCTTGCTGACATTACACTTCAAAAAGTACGTGTACACAGATTAGTTTATAATATAAAAAAAAAAAAAAACAAGGAAGGCAAAGAAGCACTTTCGATGTAGGAACAATCAAGACAAACTAAAGGAGGGACGTTTCACGTACCCCTAATTCATCTCCAGGAAGTAAAAAAAAACACAAATCAAAAACAATTTCATAACGATAAATTGAGAGCATGCTCCCAGCTTTTGTGTGAAAGGAATCGCAATAGAGGTGGAGGTTGCTGAGAAGTCCAAGATCGATTAAATGTCGGATACCTTGCCGATTTCCGGTAGATTTTTTCTTTAAGTTTTTTTCCTCGCCAGGAGTGGGCTGTAATGGAAAGCGGAAGGAGGAGAAGAGATCGAGAATTATAGAAAGAAGTAGAGCAAGGATTCGATAAATTTATGATTTGTTCTCCACGTTATTTAAATCTGAACTAGAAAGCCGGTATTTCGGTCCATTCCTATTGTAGGACTTATAACCCCAGGGGGAATTTACCACCAGCGCGGTACTAATCCGTATAATCAAGAATATCCGTGTTGTTTATTTAATTAGCGCGTTCGTTTCATAATACTGATCCAACCCAAGTCGCTGATCAATCTCTCTAGCAAGCCCCCCAGGTGAAGACCTTCACAAAGTTATCATGTAATGCTCTCCACGCGGGCTCGTTAGTATCCACGGTCTTTCGTTTCAGCTGACTCTAATTCTACTGATTTTCTTCATCATGCATTTCTTATAAACTATTTGTCGCCAGACTTTTCTGTCCTGGCATACCACTTTAGTTCCTTTTACGTCCATACATTTTCTCATGCAGGCTCTTGTGTTACTGTGGCTTCTCATATCTCTTCGATTTAGGGTCTTATTCAAACATTCCCACCATTCTTTCCTCGGTCTGCCTCTGAGTATGCTACCATTTACTTTAACTATATATACTTGTTTCGCCAGTCGTTCTTTCACTTTCTCAACATGCCCAAATCACCTCAGCAAATTTCTTTCACTCTGGTAAATCAGTGTCTCCTCTACACGACCTTCTTAGAGAATCTTCTCATTACTGACTATGTTCATTAGCGTTTTACCGCACACGTTGTACAAGAATTGCATGCCAACCGTGTTAACTTTACTTTTATCCATTTTCTGGGTACGTACAGGTCTCGCTACTGTACAGCACAGTGGGTGCAAGTACTTCATTTTCAAAATTCCCTAAACTTTCCACAATTTTTCCCTAATTAAATTTTGATTTTCCCTAACCATTAATATTTAAAGACCAAAATTCGTAAAGCTAAAAAACATTTTTTCAAAACAGTCTTAAAAATTTTAAACAATGATTTTACTCATCGTATGAGTTAAAAAATTCGTAACAATAATATTTTTATAATTATTACTAAAATTTATTAAAATATAATAAATGATAATTTGAAAAAGAAAGTTTTTTACAGTGCCGGCCACAACTGCCAGTCCACTAAAAAAGTATATTAAAAACGTGACTCTTTTTCCGTGGACCTCTCAGCGAGGAATTATGATTGAAAGTTTCTCAAAAAACAGTTAGAAATATTATTACATTTCGCATCTATTGAGTCTTACTTGTAGTATTTTCGATTAATATAATCCGAGATAACATGTGAGAAAGACCAAACTTTTTTCCGTTTGTTGACCAATTTTTAATTTTCAAATTCCACTTTCTACATGCTACAGGGAAGTAAATTTAAAAAATTGAAACTTTGCTAAATTAAAGTTTACTGGTTCTCAAATTATCATGAAAAATTTGGAAACGTGCACAAGATGAAAATCGGTCGGTCGGTCTTAGGCACGCTTCCACATTTTTCATAATGATTCGAGAACCAGTAAATATTTCATAATGTTCTTGGAAAATTTAATAAGAAATTTAATAAGATTCCTAAAAGTTTGTTAAAAATCGTTTTAACTGAGTTTTCCAATAAGAGGTTGAGGAGGGTCATGTTTTTAATACGATTATTTAACGGACTGACAATGCTGGCATTTTATTATCTTTCGTCCTCTTATGAAGAAACAAATTTCTATGTTAATATTTAAAAAATTAGGGAACTTTAGCTACAGCTCAAAAACAGGCCATATTGGCAAAATGTTTAATGCAGAGGTTTTAAATATAATTTATTCTAAGGACTATTATTAATGACTCACATAAATAAATTTTTGGAATAACAATATTATGTAGGATATTAAATAGTATTAATTTTTACAGAGGATTAAAATTTATAACTGATTTAACAGTTTACCTTATAATTAAACAGATTGTAAGGACCTATTTAAATTGATAAGTGAAATTAATAGCAGAACTAGTTTTCAAACTTTAGTAATTTTTCAAAACGTGAATAAAAACCTATTTCATTTCTTCGAATGTCTTACTGACCAAAAATTTGTATTTGAAGTTTCGATTTTGAATGACATCTAAAATTCATGACGTCACATAGTATTTTCAAAGATATTAAAATCCTTGAATCGAATTTAAAGATCTTTTCAAAAACAAAAATTACTTTGTTCAAATATATTTTAGTTTTATTGATTTGATTTTGCAGTATTTTTCTGTTTAAACTATAAATTATTTTCGTGTAGATAATTTCCGCTGGTAGTGTAGTTGAATTTTCAACTGAACCAGATTAATTTTGAAGCTAAAAGTTGCCTTTTTTACTAAAAAAGATGAAATTTCTACAAAACAGTTGAATTTTTAACCCGAAAGTATGAGTTTTGAACCAAAAAATACGATTTTCAACTAAATAAAAATTTTAGCCGAAAAAATATGAATTCTTAACCAAAAATATAATAGAAGACTTTTTAACCAAAATTAATTAGAGAATTTCAAGGTGGCGCTAGCTGCTCTAGTCAAAGATCCGCGAAAAATTAACAAATTGGTTGACATTTTTTTCTTTTTTCACTGAAAAATCTTTTTGGTTGAAAAGTCGTCTTTTTGTGTTGAGTTCAAGTGTTTTTTTTTATTTAATTTAAAATTTAAATCTTTTTTGGATAAAAATTCATTTTATTGGTTGAAGATTCTTCTCTTTGGTTGAAAATTTAACTACTTTGTTGAAAATTAGTTTTATTGGTTAAAGATTCTTCTCTTTGGTTGAAAAATTAACTATTTTATTTTTGGTTGAAAATTGTTCTTTTCTGAGTGAAAATTCAACTACTTGGTTGGAAATTGATTTACTTTATTAACCATTCATATTTTCTTGGTTGAAAATTCAACTCTTTTGTTGAAAATTAATTTTTTGAACTGAAAATTCAAATATTTTATTTTTGGTTGAAAATTGATCTTTTTTATTTGAAAATTTAATTAATTTGTTGAAATTTCGTTGTTTTTTTTTGTCGAAAATTAATTACCCACAAATTTAGCTATTACATTTTTGGTTGAAACTTGATCTTTTTTAGTTGAAAACTCAACCACTTGGTTGGAAGCTAAATTACTTTTGTAAAACATTCAATATTTTTTAGTTGAAATTGTAACTGGTGATATGGGAAGGGTAATATGGGATAAGGAGATTTGAAAGACTTAATTAACGTCTTAATAGGCTACGAAACCCTTTTTTGTAGACACGCGTCGTCTAGCTTGACTAATTTTTTGTAAATAAGGGTGCGCCAACTTACCATCCTCTTTCCTATATATTAAGCAAAATCTAGCTGACGTTAATTCCGTTAACTAACATTGTCGTGAAAAAAAGAATTAAAAAAAAATAACAAGTTTCGTGAAATCAGCCAGCCCTCTCGAGAGTTTCAACCCTCGACCGAGGTAAAAGACGTTTTTCAGGCTCGTAAAAGGGAATACATAAAACGAGCGGGATAAAACGTGCGGAAAGTGAATGCATAAAATACAGAATAAATGCAGCGAGTGAAGGTTTTGTATTTGTAGACATATACGGCGGCCATGCACATATCGGCTTTTCATGTGCGGCGTACGTATGCAGACCCAGGCGGGCTTCACGTTTTCAGACAACACCCTCCTTGCAAGCGTAAACGCATCGAATTTCATACTTCGAACCTTAACATTAGCCTCATCTACATAAACGTATGCCGGGACGATATAGTCGAGTGGTCAAGCCTCTGTGGAACTATAGGTCAAGATGCCACATGAATGCATTACACCCAAAGATATTGAATATTGTATGTATAATCCCTTTCGGGGTAAGCTGGATTCACTGGGTTCTAGCCGGGGATCAAGGAGTTTATATGAGAACAGTGAGAAAGGGAAGTGTAAGAAACTGCACTAACCCATGTCATTGATCAATCCCTCTAGCAAGCACCCTAGGCGAAAAGCTTCACAAAGTCATCATGTAAAGCTCTCCAAGCGGGCCTATTAGTATCCACTGTCTTTTGTTTCAGGCGTCATTCACTCCACTGACATTCTTCATCATGCATTTCTCATAAACTATTTGTCGTCACGCTTTTTATGTACTGGCAAACCACTTACGTTCCTTTCCGCCCATAGATTTTCTCATACAAGCTCTCGCGTTACTGTGGCTTTTTATATCTCTTCAATTTAGGACCTTATTTACACATTCCCACCATTTTTTCCTCGGTCTGACTCTGGGTACGCTACCATTTTCTTCACCTAGATGCACGTGTTTCGTCAGTCGTTCTTCTTTCATTTTCTCAACATGCCCAAATCACATCAGCAAATTTTTTTTTACTCTGGTCAATCAGTGTCTCCTCTACATGACCTTCTTAGAGAATCTTCTCATTACTGACTTTGTTCATTAGCGTTTTACCGCACACATTGTGCAGGAATTGCATGCTGACCATGCTATCTTTACTCTTATGATGCTTTTTCTTGGCACGTCCAGGTCTCGCTACTGTACAGCACAGTGGGCGCCAGTACTTCATTTTCAAAATTTCCTGAATTTTACCTTATTTTTCCGGGACTAATTTTTCATTTGACATGACCATTAATATTTGGAGACCAAAATTCTAATCTTGACCCTTTTTAATATGGAATCTTATCAATGAAATTATTCAAATTTAAATTTATAAATCTGTCATTTATTATTCTGCGGACTGCTGTAGCCTAATTTACTTGAGAAAAGTGAAAAGTGACCTATTCAAACTGGAAAAGTGACCAAAAGTGATTAATTTCTAACCCAACGAGGGGCTAAAAGTGACGAATATTACAGGTGAAATTCAAAGAATTCAGGATAAATTCATACGACTTCAAAACAATTCAAGCTAAATTCAAATGAATGAAAATAATTTGGAAAAATTAAAAAATCCAAAAAATGCCATTGATTTCAGTAAAATTAAAATGAATTTAGGGAAATTAGAGTAAATGGAAATAAATCGATGAAATTCATAAAAATTCAAGGGAATTCCAAAGAATTCAAAAAATATCAGCCCTAAAATCTTTTAAATCCTATGGAATTTCTTTAAATTATTGAAATCTATTAAAAATGTCTTGGAATCTTTAAAATACCCTAAACTATTTCAAAAGAATTCAAGAAAATTCAGAAATAGGTAGACCTAAATTGAATAGTGGTTAACTTATGGATTAATTTATTGAAAGAAAAGTGACTAAAGTGAGGTTTTCAGTTAAAAAAATTATTAAAAAGTGATCTGGCAAAGAAAAGAGTTACTTAAAGTGCTTCTTACAAAAATTCTCTGACGTTTGCCAATTTTTTTTCAAAATCCTTGACTTTTCCCTGACCAGCAAAGTTTTTTCACATTTTCCTGATTTCCAGGTTTTCCCTGACTTGCGGTCACCCTGACTCCTTTAACTAATAACAATGAAATGAAATATATAATATACATTTTTAGAAAATTCAAAAGTAATTCTATACACCACGCTTTCAGCAAAACATTTATTTTGAGAGCTAAATAAACTTGAAAAGTTAATTCTCTAAAATTCACTTTCTAACCAAGTTCAATTGAGATTAATTGCAAGAACACTATATCAGTACATTACGGATTTTATCGTCACACTGCTGGCTTAGGAAGATTTTTATAAAACTTATGGTTTTGAGGAAAAAGGAAGAGGTAAAGGAAGTTTAAAAGAGGAACACTAGAAGGGAAAAGAGAACTTCTACGAGAGTACTGGTGCACTTAGCTCTATATAAAAGAGGCTTACTGCAGAAATGCAATATGAGCATCCGTGAGTTGCACCGGGAATATGTGAACTTTCATACGTGGATCGGTTATATGTGCATTGTGCAAGTAAAGGTATGAGGGGTACTTTTTCATAAGGCATACCCTTTTTCTCTCAAGCTTACAAGTTTTAAAGATAAACTCATTAAAAATTAAGCATCAAAGCATCAACGTAATGCGGACATAGTACAAACACGAATTAAAAAATGTTATTTATTTTTTAGTGAAAATTTAATGATGTGGAAAAGCTCTGCTTACTTTCTGATGTTAACAGACAAAAACTGAGGGCACGAAATGTTGCAGGTAATCGGTCAAGCAGGGTGAACGCGAGGTGGGTACTTCAAATTGAGGTAAACTTTCCGTGGTGAATCACATATATCTTCGGCGGGCTCCGCTAGAGGCAGCACGTTACAGGCCTGTAACCGCAGAAGATTTACCTCAGTTTGGAGTAATCAGCTGACCATTACTCAAAGAAGCTGCAACAAAACGCAACTTCTTTTGCTGAAAAGGAACCCAAAATGATAAATTGTTCCAAAGGAACCCAAAGTATGAATTCTAATAGAGATTTTGTGTACAGAACTCACTTTTTGCCTCAACTCAATTTGAAGATTTTACAAGTTAATGATGCACCTTTTGAGTTATGATGCAGATTTAATGATATTACTCTGGAATAAGTTTAATAAAGAAACTAAAATGGTCGAGATCAGTCATTCTTGAAAGGAGAATAATGGACATGAGACGTTACAGTTTTTAGGATTATGTTTCAAACTTCTATCGACTATAGATTTTTTTATGTCGCCAGCTATCGGATATCAACAAACTACAAAGGAACTCTATTGGAGACTGGAATCTAAGTACTAAAAGATGCCAGTTTTTACTTCAGACACAACATTACCGAAACCCCAGTTTTTTCTGTGAAGGAACAATATATCCTACTCAGAGATCCACATTTCACTGTTGTTCCTATTCAAAATCACAGCAAAAACTGGGGATTCTATTAGAACCAATTTCGGGTTCCTGAGGAGCTCTAGTTGGGCTTCGAAAGGATTCCGATTTTCTAGTTAATAACACAACTTTTACGTTGACACACGCATGTAATATAACTCTGACGGACATAATTTAATGAAGAGAAATAAATTACAAAATATTATTGCAGTTATAATAGATATAATGAATTGATAAATATCATTTGCAGGTTACGTAGCAAACTTGTAAACATAAAGGTGTATTCATATGCAAGAAATTTGTCGTCTGAAGCCGTCGGTCAATAAATTCGGTAAATCCTTAAATTACCAACCCCACTTTGCAAGAGGTTGGTTTTTGAATGCGCCTTCAAGTTGTTCTATTCAAGTGTCTCCAAAGTAACCATTTTGGGTCTCTACAGGTTTCTATTGGAGTTTAAGTTCTAAAAGATACTAACTTTTATTAAAGCCGCAACTTCAGTGAACCTCCAGTTTTTTCTGTGCTATGTTAAATAAAATTAGTAATATGAAATGCTGCATACATATAGAAGGTGATGCAAAGTTGAATATGCAACATTCCAACTTTCGACAACTTGCCAGCATTGCATTGGGTTTGTTTCGATACCAGTGCTGAAAGCAAAGTCAAGCCTTCGCGTTAATTAGACCGACAGTTTTGGCCCATCGCTGCTCTTTACTGGCCTCGAGAGTTAAGTGCCGCTGGAGAGCGGAGTCGCTCGTTTCTTGCAGCCGTTTACAATTTATAATCCCATTACAGGGCTAGGTGAACTCACCGTTGAACGTCGAGCCAAGCCCGTCTTCCGGTCGGAAATGCACTGTCTATAAAAAAAGAAAAAGGGAGGAAAAATTAAAAGAGGCACCAAGATTGTTATTTAGACAGTTTGAAACGAGAATATTCAAATTTAATTTCTATTTGACTAGGAAAACGTTTTAACTATACTGACTGTAAACTTTAGTGACCCTCAGTGGCCTTCAAAATTGACAATCATGTCATTATATCTGTCTTGAATTTTAATGTTTTTAATATGCGTTGCAAATTAAAATAATAAACTTATATGGTATCAGGTGATATTTAGGCTGGACTTAAAATGTTTCAAATTTCAGATTATACTCCTTTTGTACGCTGAACCCCCCCTCCCCCCTCAAAAAAAGAGGCGAAAAATTGTTTGTCAATTGTATCAATAACAGGCTTCACGGGCCAAGATGTTCTAAAAACGAATTTTCATCAAAATATCTCACTTTTCAAGCAAAGAGATGAATTTTTAACTAAAATAATTAATCTTAAATCAAATCAATGAATTTTTAATAAAGTAGTCCAACAGATGAATTTTCAACGAAAAATGTAATTGTTGATATTTCAACCAAAAAAAGACGAATTTGCAACAAAACAGTGGAATTTTCATCCAAAAAGAATGTCTTTCAAATAAAATTGTAGAATTTCCAATAAAATAATTAAATTTTTAACCAAATAATTAATTTTGCAACCAAATAATTAAATTTTTAACCAAACATGATAGGTTAGAAAACTGGACATTTTATTTATAAAATAAAGTTAATTTTCCACTACACACTTTTTGATTTTGGATTACAGACCTTTTAATTCGGCCTTTCTTATATTATCAGAAAATTTTTAAAATATTGGAAAGGATAACAAAGATGGGGATTTCCAGAAAATATTTGTTCACGTTTCCAAAATTAGACGAAAAAATTAAAAAACATTTTCTGGCAAACCTGTTTAGACACGCAAACATTTATTTCAAAAAATGTTATCTCTCTTTGTTTGCGAGAAAAATGAGAAAATTCGATTTTATGAAAAAAAATTCTTCTGGTCATAAAATTTATTGAGCCCGCAAAAACTCACAAGATGTCTTCATTATGAAAGTACAAATTCAACAAAAAATTTACAAACAACATAGGTGCGTTTTCTGAGAAAATCGACTTTAAATAATAACGCTATCAGAATACGAAAAGGAATTTTAAATACCTTAATTAGGTTAAAAGTTGTAGAGGTTTTAAGAAAAAATATTTTTTTTTTGAAAAACAAAGCACAAAAATCAAATACGCATACACTGTTAGAAATTTCCCGAAATTTCATTCAGTTTTCAATGACTTATGTCACTGAAATGTCATAAATTTGGCTTTGAAAATTAATTTGAGACCATATTCATTAATTTTCAGTCACACGAAACTTAATTTTGAAGCAAAAGTCATTGAAATTTCATAAAATTGACTCTGACACCTGTTTCAATTGCTTGTACATAAAATATTATTGGTGGCTGAATCAATTTCACTGTGGTTTACGTAAATTTTATAAACATGCATTGAAAATGGAGTAACATTTTTTATTATATTTAATGAAGCTAAATGAAAATATGAACAAAATTTTAAAATAATTCATGAAATTAAATTTAGAAGCTTTGTATGTGATATATTTTTCTATTGATTAATACATTTTTTGCAATTAGATTTACAAAATTGGTTTCACTTTGTCATTTTAAGAGAAGTAATTTCAGAGAACTGTTCTTTAAAAAGTTTCACTATTTACATTGAATATCCATAGGATATTGATGAACATTTACATTGAATATCCACTATCTCTTAAAATAGTTTCAAAACTTACATTGAAATTTCAATAAGGTTATTAAATTTCAGTGTTGCATAAAATTTCAATGAGTTTTTCACTAACCGTAGTGTAAAAAAGCTTCACTAACATTTTCATGATATTCCATAAACTTACTTCTAACAGTGCAAAACAAAGATTCATTTTAGACCACTCATAATTTCATATGGAACTATACACAAAAATAGAGATGCTGCACAAATAAATTTCAGACAGATTGAATCTGTGGATTTCCTCGATACGTTTAAAATCTTTAGAAATTTAATTGAAATCCATATGAAAAATCTTTGAAATATGTTAAAATCGGTTGAAATCCATTGAAAGTTGTAAAATATCCCAAAGTCTTCCAAATAATTAGAGTTCCTATAAGTCCTAATCTTCTCTCCCTGAATTATTGAAATCCGTGGAAATCAAATTAAATTTATCCTGTAAAGTACAAATAATTTCAAATCCTTTGAATATGAATTGAGTTGAACTTATTCATTAATGTTCTCTAGAGGAAACGTTAAGATCCCTAGAAATTTTTGAAATTCTTTTATATCCTTTGACATCTTTGAAAAAAGTAAAGATCCCATGAAATCCATTAAAATGTTTCAAAATTTCTTGAAGTCCATGAAAACATTTCTAATCACTGGAAAACCGATGAAATCCTAAAATCCGTGCAAGTACCTCAAAATCTGTTAAAATCCTTTGGAACCCCTAAACCCTCCTATTGAAATTTGTTGAAATCCTTTGGAATCCCTTGAAGCCTCCTGATATGTTTGAACATATTTAAAAAGTCGTGAAATTTTTAATCCATCGAAATTCCTAAATTTGGTCGAAACCCTACATTAAATAAATAAACAAATCATACGTATGTACTTTCTCATTTTTTTGCATCAACTCTTTCAATATCTAAACATTCTTAATTTCTATACTGATTTTCTTATAATGATTTTACATAATATTTTTTAAGGCTCGCGAAAGGATGATAAGGAAATTATGATGATTGCATGCGATTGTATGAGATTGCATAAGATTGCAGAAAGAGTGTACACCAGATTGCAGTAGTAATTCACCCCTCGATAATAATA
>JAABKJ010000603.1:0-47536 GCA_011634705.1 Andricus grossulariae | reverse complement strand
TGTTAGAAATAATTAAATTAATAAATCATTGTTTTATTCATGTAATTAATACTTATAGAAATATGATATACAATAATTTAGGGCTCGAAATTAAGAAAAAATGGATCAATTCCACATCTTATTAACTTTAAAAAAATCATTGACTCTTAACTGGTCGGCGCTGCCCCTCCTTACCCTATTTAAGTCATTCAAGAAACACTAAAGATTTACTAGCAAGAATTTCTTTATGAACTTTAAATTCTCTATTTTCAACGGCGATTGTCAGATTATAAAGTGCCGCATTCTCGAAAAGCAGAGAGCAATCAGTTATTTGTGAAAAGTGAAGAAGTGGAGGTTTTTGCTGAAAAACATACATGGAATCTTGTCTACAAATTGTAATACAAATAATAACATTAACGTCATTTTCATTTACATATTTATTATTTCCTATAAAAATGCCTTTGCACAAATATCTAAATTTATCGCCTCTTCTAAAATATTCTGCACTTAGAACATTAGCCAATTTTAGTTGGCTTAATTTGTCAAGGTAGTATAGTGATATTTCATACTTACCCGAAACGGATATGGCCTAATGGTATAATAACAAATAAGTGGATAGCACTGAGGAGCATACATTCGTTCCTCAGTGCCTTAAGCCGAATTAATTTAGAACTACAGAGAAGCAGATCAACTTCATCTCGAAGAACCATAATTGAGGAAATGATTTGAGGAGTAAGCAAACAAGACGTGATAAATTCATTGTTTGAGAAAATTGAGATAAGGATTGTTTTTGTATGTTTGAAATATCATCAATTCGATTATCAAACTTAAGTTGGCCAAAAAAATGTTTTCTTCCGGTTTCAATATATCCATCAATAAAATAAAATGAATTTGAATAAAAATTAAATTTCCTATTAGATATTCATTACGTAGATAAGCCAAACTTGTTAAAAATGTAAACACCTTGTGAAATTTAGAAATACTTTTCAATATTTCTCTTATAATATAGGCTGTGGGCTGTATACCGAAATTTCGGTACGACTAGCCGAATTTTTTCGGTACGAATATGGGACCTGGAAAATGGGCTTATTTTTACTGAAATTTCGGTACAAATAGCTGCATTTTACAAAGCTTTAAAATTTTATTTCAAAAATTGAAAGTATAATAGTAATCATTTGTAAAATTATCTTCTGATTTTATATATAAATAATTAATGTATATGTATTATAATCAGTATATTTTTTCGAATGCTCGGGTTCGAATCTAAAAAAATCGTTTTACTCACAAATTATTGGAATTAGCCAATTTTTCATTCCGAATACAACTTCATTCAAGACGTAGGTGCTAACTATCTGAGATGTAATTCTAGTATTAAACTTATGGAATAAAACGGAGCAATTCAATTATTATATCAATTATACTTTGAAATTAAAAAAACACGAAATTTTTTATTCATACAATTTTTATAAAAAATCTCGGAATTCAAACCTTTCAGTAAATTTGGTACTTTAGAGCAAAGCAACTTAGAAAAGTACAATCAAATAATAAATAGTCTCGTAAACAGATAAACCGATTTTGATGAACGAAATATATATGCAGGGTGTCCAGCGATTCTTAGGAACAAAATTTAAGGTCTTTCCCAGATTTTATGGGTCAAGAAATAAAGTTTTGCCAGGTCTCCTTCTTTTTACATCAAATAATGAAATAACAGTTTGTTATACATGTAAAAAAAAGACAGATCATTTTTTTGACCACAAATTTCTTAAGAAAGCAGATCCATAAATTAATTCTTAATTTTTGGTAAACATAAGTCGTCTTTGTAAAATCTTTTGCAATATTTTTAAATCTTTGTTAAGTCTACGAAATTCTTAAAGATTTAAAATCTTTCTGAAATCTTGAAATTTCTACGAAATCTTTTAGAATCTTTTAAAATTTTTGTAAAATCTTTGAAATATTTGTGAAATCTTTCTTTAATCTTTGTGAAATCTTTTGTCTTCGTATAGAATCATTGAAATCTTTTTTATTTTGAAATCGTTTAAAATCTGAAATGTTTTGAAATTCTTGAAATCATTTGAAATCCTTATGAATTCTTTGAAATATTTATAAAATCTTTCTGAAATCTTTTCTATTCGTTTGAAATCAATAGAATATTTGAAATCTTAGAAATTTGAATTACTATACCCTTTCACAAGATTGTAAAATATTTGAAACCTTTTTAAAGTTTTAAAACCTTTGTGAAATTGTTGTGAAATCTTTGAAATCTGTTTTGCACGTCTTTTTTAAATCTTTAAAATCATTGTGAAATGTTCATAATGCTTTGAAATATTTCCAAAACTTTGAAATATTTTGAAATGTTTTAAAATATTTAGAGATATTTTGTAACCTTCTGAAATCTGGTGAGCACTCAAAAACCGAGTTCTAATTCTGAAACTCAATTAACATCGAAATTTTCGAGTAATAATTTTTCTAATTTGCAAGTTGAATATCACAATGAAAAATGCATACTTCAAAAATAAATTATATCTTAATAAATAAAAAACATTTCAGTGGCAAGATTCCTTCGAAACGAAATGTTTATTTCATAATAGACTAAAAGATTTAAATTACTCTTCGCATTTCACTAAAATAACTGTTTTAGAAGCAAAAAATAAATAAAATAAAATAATAAAAGAGGGTAGGGAAGAGTGAAAATAATTATTTTCTGAAATTTTGTTTTTGAGCTACGTGTAAAATTTGAGGTGTCCTAAGAGGATAATATGTGTTTTAAAAAAAAAAATGTTAGATATCACTTTTAGCCACCAGATAGGGGTTGAACCTTTTTCAAGTTCAAAAACATGAAAAAAAAAATTTATGGGTTCAAATTGGTTCTGCTTGAACAAAAAAACACCACTATTTTTTTGATCGCGAAAATATTTTTTAACGTAGTTCTTAGGCCACTTTAAAATAGTTTTAAAAAAAACATTATAGTAACTAAAAGTTGTATACATTTTTTTTCAGCGAAACGAGAAAAGATATGTGGCAGACTTTTTTTTAACTTTGAAATAAGTGTCCTATTAAATAAATCCAAAAGAAATGTACCTAATATTTTTGGTGATATTTCAAAACTCACACTTGATCAAAAATTATTTTTTCTGAAATATTATAGTATTTTTTTGAAGATAATAAATTATAAGGAATTGAAATGCACTTCCCGCATCAAAAATAAAATCAAGGTCAATTTCCGGTTTTTTTGTAATTCCTGGACAATTCCCAGATTTCCTTAAATTCTCGCATAGTAGACACGTTACAAAAATGAAAAAAAATTTCCTTCTTTCCAACTCAACGAAAATGTTTTAAAAAATTATTCTTCTTCAATTCAGAAAAAAATGGAAAATAAAAAGTCTCCCCCCCCCCTTCGTCGCGATAAAAATTACAAAAAGAAGAAATGGCGTCTTCTAATTCAGAAAAAAAAAACGAAATTTTGTTCCTTCCAACTTTATGAAGATCTTATAAATAAACAAATTTCCCTTTTCCAACCTAGACAAAATTGACAACCAAAATTTCCTCTCTTCCATCTCAATAAAGATGTTAAAAATGAAAAATTGCTTTTTTCAATTTGGAAAAAAATTTTAATACAAAATTCTTCTCATAAACTCAATAAATACGTTAAAAAGAAAAATATGACCTTTTTCAACTCGGAAAAAATAACTCAAATTCCATCCCTCCCAACTCAAGAAGAATGATAAACATAAAAAAGAGGCTCTTCCAATTAAAAAAAAATTAAAACCCAAAATTACCCCCCTGTAAAAACAAAAAAGTTCCTCTTCCAATTCGAAAAAAATTAAATTTCAAAATTTCTTCCCTTTTTAATAGAATCTAGATTCAACACTTTGACTTTCAGTTTCAAATTGTTTAGTTTTGAATATTTGATTTCTAATATTTTAAATATTTTAGACTGAAACAATATTTTAATCGGACGTAAAACTGAATAAAAGTATTTATTTATGAATCTATTAATTTCAAATTATTTAAAAATTGAAATTAGTAGATAAAGTTTCAGTCGGACTCTTGAATTTGTTTAATTAGTAAGGCTTTCGAAATCAAAGAGTTCAATATTCAACATTAAAGTCTGTAAATTGTTCAGTTTTTAACTTTAGAATCGTCTTATTTTCACTCGAACTACATGCAGTTCAGTCTAAGAAATCAATAATTAATTTACATTTACAGTCGATCAACTTAAAACTTTTTTTATCCAAAATTGTCAACTTCAAACGCTTTTAATTTTTAAGTCTTGAAAATTGCTTTTTAAAATTCTTTTAATTGAAAATGTACACTTGAAAATGCAGACCTAAAATGGAAAATATTTAGTCCAAGATTTTAGAATTATGCCCGGTAAACCGAACGATTTCGTCGACGAAAAAGTTAATAATTGAGCTTAAAGTTAAAAAAAGTTAAAATCGAAGTCACTTTAAATTGTATTGTAACATGAAATTTGTGATGTTTTAAATAAAATTCAAGTGAATTCAAGAAAATTTTAGATCCTATTTTTTTTTTAAATTTTCAGAAGGGCATTTTATATTTTTCAGATTTTTCTTCTAAAAATTTGTAAAAATTCCCTGTTTCCAGGATAGTGGGCTTCCTGGAAACAGTAAAAATTTGCTTGAATCTAATTAATTTACTCCATCTTGAGAAATCATCATTGTGGACATATTTTGTTTGCGAAGGAAATGATCGAAGGAACTATGGAAAGAACACACTTCAGTAATTGCAGCGAACAAAAAGTGAGGTTAGGTTCATAAAAAAAAAAAAAAGAAATGCATGGAAATGTCTGGAATACTTGTGAAAATGATCCAAATTTTTCACAGGTCATACAGAAAATTGTAATTTTAAACAAAATAGCAAAGACAGGAATTAACATTTGCTATTGTTAACAAAAGATCAAAGAGCACAGCGAAGACAAAAAATAAAATTATGTCCGCATATACTTACAGTCATCTAATTCACCTGTCACATTACATTCAAATGTGAATCTCGATTTATTTAGGACGAAAGAAATCTGTTTTTTTTCTTTTTACAACTTTGCTGGTGTATAAACAAAATATTATTTCGAATTTGTTTTAGCGTACGTGTTTTAACGTTTTCACCATGTTTTTAAGAACGTCGTTATATCTGTAGACTCCCAACGCGGGCACCTTGCGCTACTGCGCATGCGATGGATAAGGCACTTCATTGGCTGCCGTTCGCGCGCTTATTTTAAATGTTACAAAATACAATTTTTTCATTTATTATGAATAAAATTATTAATAAAATTTGCATATCCATGTTGATGATTATACACAATTTGAAAGGCATAAATTAGTGAAAATAATTTTTAAAATAAAAAAAGATTATATTACATAACATATTTTTTATTTACTGATTACTCATTTTATTTTTCAACTTAATGGTCAGAGTATATTAAAAACCATGCACGTACCACTTGAACATGTTGAAATATTATTATTTTCATATATTAATAATAAATTTGAAAAATTGTATTTTTCAACATTTCAAATAAGCGCGCGAACGTCAGCCAATGAAGTGCCTTATGCATCGCATGCGCAGTAGTGCAAGGTTCCCGCGTTGGGAGCACTGCTACCAACCATGCGCAAATACGGTTGGTAGGCTTTTTTCGAAGCGGGAATTTCAATTTTCCAAGCACAACTTCAATCCAATAATCTACTTTCAGGAGCGCTGCTTTATCGTGTTTAGAAATTTATAAAGCTCTACTCAACTCTATATTTAATGTTATAGTGTGTATGAGAATTCTATGAGTAATGATATTTAAAAAGTATTGATTTCATTCTTGAATTGTAAAAAAATTAATCTCTAATTCTGCTGAGATTCGAACCTAGCTGGCTTCAGATTGACGGTATGGTGCTTTTATCATAGAATTAGTACTTATTTTGTTTTATAATTCATATAGAGTTGAAAATTAAAATATATTAAATTAATTAGTTCAAAAGATTGGTCAAAGTGATTTGCAATCATTGGAGTGGACAATAGATAAAATTTGTTGAATAAAAAATTGTTATTCAATCTTTTTAAATAACTTTATGAACAACAATCTTTTATTCTTAAAATTATACTTAGCCACCAACATTTTTTATACAATAATTCATATATTTTCATTTATTTAACAGAAAGTGCAGATTAAATACTTTGTACTTAATTTTGTACTTAACTTTGTACTTGATTTTGTACTTAATTCTTAAATATGTGTAGTCTTTAATGGATTATCGTTGTGAAAAATAATATGAAATAAACTTTAAAGCTCCTATACAAATACAAAAGTAACAGGTTTTGGGACAAAGTATAATTTCAAGAAAATATCGTCGCTTATAAAATTAATTAAAAGAATTAATTTAAAATTGTTTACTCAACAAATTGTATTTATTATCTCAAGATTGCCAATCCCTTTGCTACACATTTTTTACATTATATTAGTTTAATGTATTTTTATTTTAAACTCTAAATTATTTAGAAAACAAAATAAAGACTAACTCTATTTAAATTTCAGATTTTATTTCTAAATACCTGAAACGCACTAGGAATTTAGAGTAGTGACCTGAAAGTGTTCCAAATTTTGTAATAAACAAGGGAATTAGAAAGAAGGTAATAACTGAATAGAAGATTTTCCCGAAATCCCGCCTGATTTGAATATTTTCCACTTCTTTAAAAATCATTTAAACATAGAAATATCATGTTATTATTTTGTGAAATTCAATAAAATCTTGTAAGGAAATCAAAACGTTTACAACCCTTTTATATTGCTTAAATCCGAAGAAGAATTGAAAAATTAATACTTGGCAAAATTTAAGTTGAGGAAATTTGATTGCATTTTGAAACACTAAAATTTCAAATGTCCAAATTCGCAAAAAATCACCATCTTTTTTTATAGTTGGCAAATGTTGAAAAGAAAGTTTCATATGCAACATCGTAACCACAATAAATTTTCATGAATTTAAATGAAATTAAATGAACCTAAATGTATTAGTTTTAATCGAAATTTTAAATCAAATTTATGCAATGAACGCTTAGCTTTTTTTGTGCATTTTTTCTAACAGAAACTTCAAATTGGACTTGAGAAAAATTTCAAATGAAGAAGGGTATAACTTTTGAATAAAAGCACAAATTTCATGCGAAGTATTATTTATTCGTTAAATATAATATTAGAATGAAAATTGTAGGAAAGTGTCAACATATTATTTTCGAATCATACATGAAAAAAGCATATATCACCAATGTCATAAATAATATTTACGATTTACTGCAAAACTTTACGTCTTTTCGTAACTATGTTAACGTAGTAACATAAGATAAGGTAGCTCGGAAGATTTCATCAATTATATAATATGCTTTTGCAGATTGAGACAATGCTTTGTAACCTTCAGTTTGAAAAATAACATTCATGTGCTTCTTTATGAAGTCCAGTGTTGTTTTTTTTAGCACAGTTTCATTATATACAACAGCGAATGAAAAAATATGTATTGCGTTCTCAAAATTTAAGGACCTAGACAATTCGGCAATGCACATCAACTTAAGTTTGTACAAATCGTATTTATCTGCTGCTTTATACAATTTCTCGGCATGCGTATTTAAGTCATTCACCGTGTTGGTATAAATGTATCGTAAAAATTCCTGAAATATGTTTGCCTCTATATCCTCAATTTTCACATAATTTTCTTTTTTTTCTTTCATCTCAGTTTGAAACATGGCTAGAAAAACTGAAGACTTAGCAGCAAGAATATCTTTATGAACTCTGAATTCTCTACTTTCAACAGAGATTGTAAGATTAGTAAGTGCAGTGTTTTCAAAAAGCAGAGGGCAATCGGTTACTTGTGGGAGATGAAGATGTGCAGGTTGTTTTTGCGAAACATACAGGGTATCTTTTCTACACATTTTACTATAAAAAATAATATTGCCGTTAATTTCATTTACAAATGTACCATTTCCAGAAAAAGCGCCTTTGCATGCTAATCTAAACTTGTCACCTTGCCTAATATTTCCTACATTTAAAACATTAGCGAATTTTAGTTGGCATAATTGGTCAAGGTAGTATAGTGATATTTCATACTGATATGTTCTCGGAACTGAGGTGGTAAACTCTATTTCAAAATTATAGTTCTCGGTTTTCGTATCGCTTATTTTATAGATAATTCGTGGTCTGCACTTTACATCTGCATCGTCTAACAGAGAAAACTCTTTCAAGATATATAAATTACCAGACCAACTTGATTTAACCGAGACTAGATGAATCGTGACAGTACCATTACAATAAACAAAGGTATCTTTGTCATACGCGTCAATTAAAGCTAGTTGCTTTTCGGCCATGACGATTAATAAATTATGAGTCTTCTGCTTATTTTTTTCAGCTTTTTAGAATCCAGGGAACCCTAAAACAAAATAAAAATGTGCCTTCTTAATTTATAACTTTTATACATTATGTTTAATAATGTAAATCTATTATTGATTTTTTTGAAAAATTTTCGTGGTGATCAAAAAATAAATATTTTTTCAAAATCTGCCCGTAGGGCAGGCAGATTCTCATCGCGTCTCGCGCTTCTATTTATTCTTTTCACTCGAAATGCTTGAATGCAACTTTAGCAAAAACATCTCTTTTAGATCCCAGTTTTTTTTATGCATCTTCATATTCTGAATTTTCTACGTAATGAAGTATCATTAAAGATTGAATTGCTCAAGACTCTGTAGGCTTTGAGTTAAACATTCTCATTGTGACACTCGCGCGTCGCGCTCGATTTTCTATAGACATTTTTAATTGTATATTTATTTACTGAACTACCTTCCAATGAAAAGCTACAATCCTTTCTTCAGACTTTCTTCTCTATCTAGCGTTATTATGCTGAAAACCTAGATTTTTTATTTTTTCATAGCATTTTTTATGGATAAAACAAAAACTCCCACAAGTCTTCTCTAACACTTTTCACGTATCTCGCGTCCTTTGGCATAGTACTGAGATTTTCGAATTTTGCATGCCAATTTCGAAAAATAAATTCGAACGACGAGTTTTGTGGAAAAATTGTGCAAAGAAATTTTTTAGGAATTTTTAAAAGCAGAAATTCCTCCCAAATCTTTCCCCGATATTTCGCGTCGTTTGAGTCAAAATTTGAATTTTTGATTTTTTTAAATAGTCTTTTTGATAAATGAAACCAAAATGATATGTCCTATCAAAAAATGGTTCAAATAATCTTGTCAGACTTTTTGAAAGCTGTAATTCTTCCTGAGAACCTTTTTCCCGTGTCTTACGTCGTTTGGCTCAAAGTTTAAATTTTCTATTATTTTTTTTTTCATATTATTTTCGAAAAATAAAACCTAAACGACAATTCACATCAAAAAATGGGTCAAAGAAATTTCATGGGACTTTTCAAACGCTATATTATCTCAGAATATTTTATTTGATATATTTGACATTTCAAAAATAATATTTGCTCAAAATTTGATTTTGGAATTTTTTCATAGTATTTTCGATAGATAAAACCAAATTAGATATACAAGCATTTGTAACTTAGAAAAGAAGAAGGTATAGGAATTATAATTTGCAAACTATGGATCGATTGATATTTTTTACGGTTTTTTTTCAACATTTTCTTAACAATTAAAAAAAAACATTAAACTGTAAAATCGTAAATTTTAAAGTCAAAATAAAAATTTCACCTTATTCAGATGAATTTTAAAAATACCAAATTTGCCCCCCCCCCATGTATAAAACAAAATATTGTAAAAGAAAAAAATGGTGTTCCAATCCAGAAAAATAATTGATAACCTAAATTTTATTTTTTCTAACTTTGAAAAACGTTGAGAATCAAAATTTCCTTCCCCCCAAAAACGATGAAAATCTTAAAAACAAAAAAGCACCATTCTCGAATTCAGAAAAAAATCAAAAGCGAAAATTTCTCCTTCCCAACTCAATAAAAATGTTTAAAAAAACATTACCCTTTTCTAATTAAAAAAAATTGAAAACAAAAACTCCTCTCCCCTTTATCTTGATAAAAGTGCCACGTTAGGGTGGTCCAAAAATGCATTTGAAAATTGTTTTTTCGAATTTTCTTAAATATCTCCCTCAAATTTGTTCGAATCCACAAAAAAAGAAATGCGTTTTAAAAAATGATATTCAGATTTTTGGGTTATTCTGAACCAATCCTATGAAGTTTAACACAAAGGGGAAAGTGGGGTATGGTGTCAGTGCGGGGCACGGTGACTCTTGCAAATAATGCTCGTGTTTTTTGAATTCCATATTAGTTTTTTCACATAAAATAGTTTTCTTTAGTACTAAGGAGAGCTATTTTACGTAAAAAACTAATATTGAAATGAAGAAACATGAGCGTTAGTTACATGAGTCACCGTGCTCCGCACTGACACCATACCCCACATTCCCCTATTTCCCAAAAGAAAAAAAGACGTTTTTTTACATTTTATTCAGAATCGTCAATATTAGGTGAATCGAATTGAATCTCAACATTGCTCTTCACAATCAGCTATAGAATACAAATTAACAATTAGTTTTTAAATATCACCCCCATATGTTTGTTTTAAAGTGTCCCATAAACACCCCATAAGTGAAAAATTGTGTCTTGCTAGTTTCTGGCGCTAATTATGATTTTTTCGCGGTTTTATTTAATACAAATAGGTTCCAATAGATAAAATACACCTGACTTCACGAGTTATCACCCCTCGGTTAAAAATAAAAAATTTCCCTCTTCCAATTTAGAAAAAAATTGAAACTAAAAAATACTTCCCATCAAATTAATAAAAATGTTAGAAAGAAAAAGATGGCCTCTCTTAATTCGGGGGCAAAAACTAAAATTACATTCCCTTCAACTCGATAAACAAGACAAATAAAAAAAGGGTCTCTTCAAATTCCGAAAAAGATTAAAAAACAAAATTACCTCCCTTCCAACTCAATAAAATGTAATAAAAATAAAATATGATTCTCCTTTCAATTCATAATATATTGAAAACCAAAATTTCCTTCATTCCAACTTGATGAAAATTCAGAAAACAAAGAAGCTCATCTTGCAATTAAAAAAAAAATTAAACACAAAAAATTATTTTCTTATAGGATCAAAATTCAACGCTTTCACTAGCAAATTAAAAGGTTATTCAATGAGACAATTAAAATTGTAACGTCAAAATTTGAAATTCTAATGATTCAAGGTTTTCGATCAGTTTCAAAGTGTTTAGTTTTCAATGTTTGATTTGATTTATCTATCAATTTGAAATTATTTCAAAACTGAAAATAGTTGATCAAGTTTCAATCGGACGTTTGAATTTGTTTAATTAGTAGGGCTTTCGAATTTAAACAGTTCAACTTACAACATTAAAATATGTAAATTGTTCAATTTTGAACAGATTTAGAACCTTTCATTTTCAGTTGAACTACAAACAGTTCAGTTTAAAAAATCTTTAATTAATTTATATTTACAGTCGATCAATTTAAAACGTTTTTGATCAAAAAATGTTCAATTTCAAACGCTTTCAATTCTCAATTGTTTAAGTATTCAAAAATGCTGTTTAAAATGCTTTAAAATGAAAATGTACGTTAAAAAATGCAGACCTAAAATGAAAAATACTTGAATTCAAAGATTTTAGAATTACGCCTTGTAAACTGAAAAATTTCATAATTGAAAAAGTTAACAATTGAACTCAAAATTTAAAAGAAGTTAAAATCAAACTTATTTTAAATTGCACTATGATATGAAATTTGTGATATTTCAAGTAAATTCAAGTGAATTTGAGAAAATTTTAGTTTTTGTTGAATTTTCATGAGGGCATTGTTAATATTTCAGACTTTTCTTCTGAAAATTCGTAAAAATTTCCGGCAAAAAAAAAATAAATTCATCATCACCTCCCGATTTTTTCCAGGTCTAAAAAAATTCCCGGTTTCCCGGTCTAGGGTCCATCCTGGAAAACGTGAAAATTTACTTAGACCGAATTAATTTCTAATTAGAGGAAAACCAACTAAATCTTAGGAAGTCATCATCGAGGACATATTTTGTTCGCGAATGAAGGGTTCAAAGGAACTATGGAAGTCCGCATATACTTAAATTCATCAAATTCAGCTGTCAGCCTAGATTAAAATATAAATCTCGAGGTTTTTAGCACGAAAAAATCGAAAATTTGTTTTTTTACAACTTTGCTGGTCCAGTGCTCCCAATTTGGCTCCTCAACCGCACTGCGCATGCGTTGCACCAGTAGCCCCATTAAATGCTGATCGCGCGCTTACTTGAAATGATTAAATATGCAAATCAATTTTTCACAATATATAATAATCATAAAGTACAAACAAATATTATGAATGATTCAAAATTTACATTAGTGAAAAAAGGTATTCCTTCCTTTGAATTTAAAACCAATAATTTATTTGTGAAAAGTACAATCAGATAATTTATTCACCTTGTATTCTAAAATACTATTTTTTTATCTGAAAATTAATTGTTATCATTTCCACATTCATGATTTAATAAATAAAATTGATTTACACAGGTAATAGTTTCAAAAAAGCGCGCCATTTATAGCTAATGAGACTGCTGATGCAACGCATGCGCAGTGCAGTTGGGGAGCCGAATTAGTAGCAAAATAGTTCCATCATTAAAATAAGTATCAATAGTAGCGTGAGTCCGAAGTCTGATTTTAGTCCCTAGGTTGTAAATAAAAAACAAAAGTTAATTATTACTTTTGCTTATTCCAGTGGAACATTTCTTTAATATTGGTCTTGGAAGGCATCATTTCCAGCGACTGTCTTTTAAGAGTGAAGTTCAGAATTGCAGCCGCGTCAACTTTTTTATCCGACAACGTAATATCATGGCTAAACTTTTTACACAGTTATGGGATTGAACTTCTACCCTGCGGGTATACGACGAAGTCGCGGTTCTTGGCTTTATAAGCATCGTTCCGGATATTCCGTAATACATGTCACTTAGGTTAGGGAAATAAGGCAAAATCAGGTTCGCATTCAGAGGAGGCCAGGGCGGCTTGGTCCCCTCTAAAAGCCCAGACTCGCATTTTTCAAATAGAATAATTGAAGTTTACTATATAGTAAACTTCAATAACAATACTGAAAATTATACGGTTCTAGAACGTTCCGCTGGAAACATTCCAAACCAAAATGATCGTTATTGTTATTATTATCAATAAATATCGCGTAAACCGATGTCAGTTTATATGATGGATATCACATTATAGTTTAGAATATGCGGTACTCAAAAGTCAAAAAGAGACATAATTTTATTGTGAATAACCATTTAAGGTGACCAGGGAGCGAACTAGCTGATTGCGAGATTTGCGAGTAATATGTTTACGTTTTGCGACTTAGACTTTTACGATTGTTTTGGTCACAATAGCTAAGTTTTGAAAACTTAAAATATTGTTAATTAAATGTGAGGATCATAGAAAACATCAATAATGGTATGTCTTTTATGTCTGCATTCTCGCTATTTTAATGCGAGTTTTTTTAGTAATTTTAGTATTGAATTTCAGTGGACGGTATGCTTTATATCAAATATATATCCGATTACGTTATATTCAATTAAATACGTGCGTAATTAAATAAACATTGAATTGATGTTTTTCGAGAAAAAAATTCAATAATAATATGGAGTGCAATGTTTTTATTTCTTGAATAGAACAGATAATTTTGTTTTTGTTTCTTCATTCTTGGCTTTTTTACAAAAAGAAAACGTTTGCCTTTATGTTACGAAAAGTTGAAGCTGACAGCAAGAAATGAAGAAATGCGAAAATCAACTAGTAATGTAAATGTCCCAGTTATCGTGACGGTCTCAGTAATCGTGAAACATGGTTATAATTTAAATATATTTTTAACCAAATATGTTGAAAGTAACACTCAATGATAAAACCCACTTAATTTTAGCATTTTATAATAGCAAATAGTAATTGCATTCATTCAAATTAAATAAAAAGCAAGAAAATTGCCATCACGATTACTGGAACTAAGGTCACGATTACTGCGAAGTTTACCTTAATTGCATGAATTAAACAAGAATACGGCTTAAAAATCAGAAGTTAGTGAATTTTAAAAATGGAAAAATTAGTTTAATTGAAAAAAGTAACAACGTCAAAGTCTAAACACACCTTTAAAAAGAAGTAAAAAACTTCGGAGAAAGCTTACTATTTTAGAATTAATAAATATTTTTAAAAACATTAACATGTGTTTATTGTATTGAATAGAAATTTAATTAAAAGACTTCAATGTCATAATTATTGAACCATATGTATATTGTTTTAAGTGTTTCTTTGAAGAAAAATTGTTAAGCTACAAAGCACGAAAAAAGTCTTATCATTCGAG
Organism: Andricus grossulariae; assembly: GCA_011634705.1. Classification (NCBI taxonomy): domain Eukaryota; kingdom Metazoa; phylum Arthropoda; class Insecta; order Hymenoptera; family Cynipidae; genus Andricus; species Andricus grossulariae. The sequence goes on along the minus strand of JAABKJ010000603.1, from coordinate 33,216 downwards.
AAGCATAATTATATTCTGAAATATCATAATTCAGGGTGGCCGCTGGCCTAGAAAACCGAAACATGATCGGGAATTTTTTGATAGAGGAAAATGACCGTGAATTTATTTTTTAACCGGGATTTTTACAAGATTTTAGAAGAAAAATCTATCCAATCACTTGAAATATCACAAATTTCATATCGCAAGATATGAAATTTTTACATCTTAAATAAATTTATATCTTCCTTTTTAAGGGTACATTTTCAATTAGAAAAATGTTGAAATTCAGTTTCGAAGACTTACGCCATACGAGATTAATAGCTTTTGAATCTGAAATTGTTTGAAACAGAAAGTCTTGAATCGTTAAAATTTTGTAATGCTCCACTTAAACTTTGAACGTTACAAACGTTAATTTTAATCGTTCTCATTAAAAAAATCTGATTTGTAAGTGAAAATGTTGATTTTTCATGTGTAAATCACAAATAAAAATGTGTTCATTTAGAAAAAATTCTAGTAAGTTGAGGAGATATTTAGAAGTTTTTTAATAACATTTTGATACTTTTAAGGATTTTGAAAGGTTTTAAGATAATACAAATATTTTCTTAAGATTCCTGGGAAACTTTCAAATTATTTTTGTTTTGAAAAATTCATTTTAACATAATGTTTAGGAATATTTTAAGACAAAAGCAAATTTCCATGGATAAATGAAAATGGAGTAGTTATAAATTTGGAAAAATTGCAATTAATGTAAAAAATATAAGAGAATTTTTGAAAAATTTTCAAAAATAATTTAAAATTTGTCAAGATTCCACAAAATGTAAAATAAAATGTAGATTTTTATAGATTTTGAAATAAAATTGTGTAGCTTTTAAAGGATTTTGAAAGATTACAAGATAATAAAAAAATTTAGGCTTCCTGGAAAAATTTTAAGTAATTTTTTAGTAAAAAAAATATAGTTTTAAGAGAATGTCTTAAAAGATTTTAAAACAAATAGCAATTGAACAATTATTCATTCACATCGACTTAAAATTAAAATAATTTAACTTCTAATTTAAAAAAGTATTCAATTTCAAAAAATTGCAATCTTTTAATTTTTATTGTTTCTAACCTAAAATCGCGTAAAATGATATAATTTTGAAAAAATATAAATTTGTTGATTCATTCTTCAATTTAGAGCATTGAAAAGAATAGAGTAAATTTATAATTAATACCGATTTTGGTTCTCTAAAACGATTATTTCAGGCAAATAATTTTTTAAAGAACAAGAAAAAATCTGCCTCAGCCCGGATTTGAACTGGGATTATGAGTTTCTCAAAGAAAGGAGATAGATGCCTGAATTTTTCTGTTTAAACATAATCTTTTTATAGTTTATGCTTGAGTTCGAAAATGTTATGAATATTTTATACTTATTGATTAATGATTATACCATAACATTCAAGACGCATCTTGTAAATATAAAAACATGGTTCCGATTTAAACATTTGTTAATTATGTTTATAACATTCATGATTAATATATTTATATAATTAGAAATCAAAATTAAAAGTGAAGAAATAACTGTAAAATTATTATTAACCGCCCTCTTGAAAGTGGAGGGGGAAGCAGAATTATTGGATGCCCCCCCCCAACGCAAAGCCGTTCTCTGGATCAGCGCCTGGGCAAAATAAATTATAACAATATTCGTATAACTCCAGGAGTATTTCATCTTAACTTTGAAAATCGAAAGTGTTTAAAAAAATTAATAATCATAATTTAGATGTATTCACAGCTAATACATTTCTTTCGCATCCACACTCATGAAAATGTTTGTTTGACCCTATATCAAAGGTGGAATTTGTTTGAATTAAATAAAATTTCTTCGAGTTAAACAATGGTGAGTTTGAATCACATACATTTTATTTTAATGAAAGAAATTTTTTTTTTAATCAATCAAATATTTGTTTGACCCTATCACACAAAGCCCCAGGGTATCAAAACGTTGCAAACAGTTGACAACTACATTATGTAACAAATAAAAACTACCCATTGTGCAACATTTTGATACGATTTTCTAGCTCAATTTGATACTTGGGCATTCGTGTGATATCAAAGAAAGAATTTGTTTGATTTAATAAACATTTTTCTGAGTGTCATATATTCCGTTCGAAAAATGGAAGTTCGCTCGTAGTGATGCTTTTGTTTTTTCATTGTTTTTTTTTATTATTTAAAATTTAGAAGTACATAGGGTAATAACACCAATGCTTGGCACCTTAGTCCAATTATTGGCTTGCCAAAACCCGAAGTGAATTTATATTATTTTGGATAAATATTTGATTATTTACGTTCGATTTGACTGTACTACATATTTTTTCTTTCCCCATGCTAACTCATACCCATCCTCTTCTCTTATCCGCCTTTTTCACCAAAAATTTTTCTATCTCGACTCTGTCCAAAGACTCAAATACCGCCTTTAAATCCTCGAACGTTGATATAATTTTCCCTCTTTCCCTTTTAATCCTTTTATTTACCAGATACATAATTCATAATATATGTGTTGTCCATCACCCCATTCCCTTCCTAAACGCTGCCTGATTCGATGGCTGTACCTTTCTTTCCTCAACTTCTTTCTTTATCCTCTCAGCTAAAAGCGCTACATATAAATTATAGAAAGTTGGCATTAGCGTCACTTCCCTAATATCTTTAACCTTCTCCCTTTAGCATTTTTTCACTACCGGTACCACTACTTCTTTCCATAACTCTGGCTAACCCTCTCCTCTTCATACTCTATTGCACATTATTCATCCTCATTGCTTTAATTCTTTCCCACCATATTTCCAGATCTTATTCACAGAAAAAACTAGGGATTCAATTCAGTTACGTTCGCTCTCTTGAACAATTTAAAAACTGAAAAACAATTGTATTGCTTTCAACATTCGAATTGCTCAATATGAATCAATTATGGATCAATTTTGTACATTATGACGCCGTTTCTTTGTTCAAAATGAAACTTAATTTTTTTGTTTGGCATCTTATTTATACCAGGTGTCTTTCCATCTTTCATTATTCCTAACACTTCGACCATCCCATCCCTTGTTATCTACTCTTCCTTATCTCTTTTCCACATTTCCTAATTTTCTTCCCTACCCCACCGAGCAAATCCATAAAATATTTTTTCTATTCCATCATCTCAATAATATGTGACTAAACTGTACAATTTACAATAGGAATCATAGTGATCTTCATTTATGTTTGTATATTATTAATTGGCACTGTAATGTTGCATCGGCTCAAAAAAGGAAATTCGAACATTCGTCCGCGGTAATGCTGAAATTAGATGTTAGATTTCTATTTTCACTCTATTTAATTTTCTTTATAATATTATTTAATATCAAAATTTCATTAAGTAAACAGAATAACCAAAAATTTTTTTTTAACGCCCTAACTTTTTTCTGATTTTTCCTAACCAATTTGTCATTTTCCATGACGATTAATATTCAAAGACGAGAATTTCAATCTTGTAACATTGTCAACGCAGAAAGTTTTACAAACAGAATAAAATAATAAAATTTCAGATTCAAATTTAGCAATTATTTTATTTATTCTAACCAAAAAAGATCACTTTATACAATAAAAAATTCATTTTTAAACCAAGAGGAAAATTTTTCAACACAGCAGTTTAATTTTTTACCAAAAAAGATGGCTTTTAAGAAAATACTTAAATTTTCAACCAAATCGCCGAATTCTCTGTCCAAATAGAAAACTTTATAACAAAACAGTTGAATTTTCCAGAAGAGCATTTCAGTTTTCAGTTAATGAAATTAATTTTCAACTAAAAAAAACGAATTTAAAAAAATAACTTTTGAACAAAATAGCTCAACTTTCGGTCACAGAGATGTATTTTCATCTAACATCATGAAACTTCCGTTGGAATAGTTACATTTTAAGTTAAAAAAATTATTTTTCAACCAAAAAAAAAAACGAATTTTTAACCAAAGAGATGAATTTTCAACAAAAAATTTGCATTTTTAACAAAGTTGTTCAATCCTTGAACAAGCAGATCAATTTTCAATCAATTTTCTCAAGACGATTACATTTCTGCTAAAAAATATGAATTTTTAAGCAAAAAAAAAAAAATAATTTTCTTTAAAACTGTTGAATTTTCAACAAAATAGTTCAATTTTCAACCAATTAGATGAACCTTCATTCAAAAAAATAACTTTGAAACAAAGTAGTTCAAATTTTACCCAAATAGTTAAATTTTAAGTTAAAATAGGTCAATTTTCAACAAAATAGTCAAACTTTTGAACACAGAGATGAATTTTTATCTAAAATTATGATTCTTCCATTGGAATGGTTACATTTTCAGAAAACAACATTTTTTTTTAACAAGAAGAAAATAATTTTTAACCAAAGAGATGAATTTCCAATTAAAATGGTGAATTTTCAACAACAAAATAATTGTTTATCAAAGTTATTCAATCTTTAACCAAGCAGATCAATTTTCTACTAGAAAAGATGAATTTTCAACGTTAAATTCTCAACAAAAGAAGATTAATTTTCTACCAAACAGTTGCATTATAATCCCAAAAAAATTAAATTTCTATGAAAAAATTTGTAAACCAAAAAGATGAATTTTCTGTAAAACAGTTGAATTTTCAGCAAAATAGTTAAATTTTCAATCAAAGAGATAAACCTTCAACCAAAAAATAACTTTTTAAGAAAGTAGTACAACTTTTACCCAAGTAGATAAATTTTGAATTAAATAAGGCAAATTTTCAACCAAATAGTTAAACTTTCAACCGAAAAGATTAATTTTGATTTAAAATTATAAATCTTTCACTGGAATAGCAAAATTTTCAGTTGAAAATATTATTCTTCAACCAAAAAAAATGACGTTTCAGCTAAAGAGATGAACTTTCAATTAAAATGAAGAATTTTCAATAAAAAAATGTTTTTTTGACAAAGTGGTTCAGCCTTTTGAACAACACAGTTGAATCATAATTAACATTGCAAGATCAGAATATTAATCTTGTAACATTTTTAAAATAAAATCTTTAGTTAAGGAAATAAAACAATTTCAAATTTAAATTTAAAGATTTGACAGTTGTTCAAATTGCCTCTGATGGAAATCCCCTGCCTTTGCAAGCTTTTTTTTCAAATCCTTGACTTTTCACCCATAAAATGCCTTAGCTTTTTTCCTGATTTCCAGGTTATCTCTGACTTACGGCCACCCTGGTTTTTAATAGTTTATCATAATTATTTCTATAAAATTTTGTCGACCAGAAAGTAAAATTCATTGAAATAAATATACATAAATTTTTTAATACTTTTGAAAGGTTTTATCATTAACTTACATACTTGAAGACAATTATTTTTATGGTCTGCAATAAAAAATATATTTTTATCTCTAAAAATACTTACATCGTAAGATACAAAAGTATTATCTTGAAAGTTCCAGTATTTTGATTCAATAATTAGAAATAGCTTAATATCTAATGGTCTTGGGAACAGGAATCATTAAAATTTTTTTAATGTATTGTATTTTCTTTCTAAAACTATTTTTAATACCCACTTATAATAATTTATACCTTAAAACAATATTTTTCAATATAATTTTTCAAGATAATTTTAACCTCGTTGTCTGATTAATAATTCATAATTTATTATTTAAATTTAAACATCAAAATTATAATTCATTGATTTCAGTGAGTCAAAATATCTGTTCATAAAACGTTCTTCTAGCCGATGCCTCAATTACAATAATATATTAAACAATTATTGATCGCAGAGAATTATTGCGTTCTCAAGAAACCAATCAATATCCAAATATTATTCTATAACTAAATCAACGTTCAAAATACTGATGGTATAAAATAAACAATTGAAAACATATTTGTTTCGGTTTGCACTTATTTTTAAAGGCTAATTTGAATGAAAAGTATCATTCCCCTGTTTGCATGGAAGGTATTATTCCATTTTGAGATTCAAGTATTCCGACTACAAATGTTCCTCTTAAATTTGAGGGAAAATCTTAAACGTGGATTCTCTTCCTTGCTTCGCGAGTGAAAAGTGTTGCCGTTATTCGTGCTCTGAAAATGTCCCAGTAATATCCGTTGAAGTATGAGGAGCGGTTCGGCCGATTCGTATATTCCGAGCAGCTGAAGTGTTCTATGTTAATGTAGGGGTATAAACTATAAGCCAGAGCTAGACAGGCTCACTGGCTTTTCCAGGAAGCAGCTGTATCTAATGTCGAAGTCGCTTCCTTGTGTAAATTTTATCCAAAAGAAAGAATTTAGCAAGCCATCTACACTCCTTGATCTAAACTTTTTCCTCAATTCTTTTAGTCTCACAAGATTAAAAACCCATGAAAATCTCTCCATTCGGGCCCATTAGTATCCAAGGTCTTTCGTTTCAGGCCTCATTCACTCCACTGGGTACGCTGCTTCTGGGTACGCTGCCATTTACCTTATCTCGATATATGTACGTCTTTCGTCAGTCGGTCATCTTTCATTATCTCAACATGGCCAAACCACCTCAACGAATTTCTTTCACACTTTTGTCAATGAGTATCATCTCTACACCACATTCTTTGAAAATCCTCTCATTAATGACATTGTCCGTTAGCCATGACAACCTTATAATCTGCGAATGCTTACCCACGCACCCTCACTGTCCCGAGATCCACACCTTCTTCGTCGAAGAGGGCCATTCTTAGACACTTGTCCATGAATATAATAAATAGTAATGAGGACATGAAGCATTCTTGACTAGCACCTTGCATAATATCGAACCAGTCATTACCCTATGAATAAGTATTTTTGAATATATTTTGCTCATGATATTTTATAAGCTGATACATCTGTAATTATTGTAGTTGATTTTATCACTCTTTCTTTTGTATATTGTGACGATCATCGCCTTTTTCAAGTCATTTGGAAGTCTTCACATCGCGACACATAAATTTATTAACTCGCACAACCTGTGAGGTATGTAGTCCCTACCTTTTTTATGGATTTGAGCGTTAATACTGTCTACACCAGCAGCCTTACCATTTTTTAAGTTCTCAATTATATCCCTAACCTCAGAAGCACAGACTCTCTCAATTGGGTTTTCTAACGTATTGTGTTTTATATCGCAGTTGTGGTGCCCAACAGCTTCGCCTCCCAGTAATTTTTGAAAGAGTCCCTCCAAGCATCTAGTATCCCATCTGTATCATATACCATTTCACTCTTTATATTTCTCATGCTGACTAACTCTGTACTATTACTTCCTTTTATAGTAATGAACGCCAATCGAATACTGTTCACGCTTGAGATCATTTAATGTCGAAAAAATAGACTTACAGCATCGCTATATTTCAACACAACATTTTGCAATGCATAGCCGCCCATGCACACAACCACCATGCTTTGTCTGCTTCGAACGCGATCGAGAAGCGAGGAGTGAGCAGTTGCTAACTGCGCACTTCTTTCGATCACGATAACTTTTATTTCTGTCACAATTTGGGAATTTTAGGAAACTATTTGTAATTTCCAGATACCATTTCTGAATGTTAAAAAAAAGTTAGTAAATTTACTATGAAAGTTACTGAATTTCGTTTTCAGCCATCTAATTTCATAAATTTCAGTTACTTTAGTATCCTAAATATGTCCGAATTTTTCGACAGTGTAGTTTTATATTTGTATTTCTAACAGTGTAGTTGGGGAAAGAAATTATGTGTAAAAACATTAAAAAATAATTCAAAACTGTTATTCAAAAATACTTTTCAATTTAAACAGTGATTTTTATCTCAACATTTCACAACAATTGAAATAATTCCAAACTTTGTGTTATTTAATATGAAACCGTGTTATATTTCAGGAACAAAATGCTAATCTTGTAACATTTTTATTATCGAATCTTTTATAAATGCAATAAAACCAATTTTAATTTATAATTTTTATATGTATTACCCTCAAGGCTGCCACAGCCCAATTCACTTCAAAAAAGTGTCCAAAAGTGGCTAAACGTAACTAACGTGCATTTATAATATAACTAATGTTCTTTTCCATTTAAAATCATTCGATTCATAAGACTTCAAAACAATTGAAGTTAAAATCAAGATAATTTAAATTAATTGGAATTTTTTAAATTTCAATGATTTCAATAAACTTGAAGTGAATTTAGAGGAATATATTGAAAATGAAAGGAATTCGATATAAGGTATAAAAGTTCAAGGTGACTTTCAAGTGAATTGAAGACAATTGAAAAATATGAGACAAAATCATTGAATTCAGTAAGTTCAAAATAGGTTTAGACAAATTCTAGGGAATTCGAAAGAATTTGATGAAATGCCTAAGATCTCAAGGTGAGTTTAAAAAGCATCAGGATAAATTGAACAAAAACCTCGACAAAAACTGAAAAAAATTCTAAATAATCCACTGAATTGAGTACAATTAAGTAAATTTAGAAGAATTCAAGTTAATTTAGAAAGAAGCAGATGAATTTCGAAGAATTTAAAAGAACTAAAAATAATTCAGAGCAAATTTCAAATTAATTGCAAAAAATATTTGAAAATCACTAATATAATATAATAAAATGAATAATAATATATATATATATAAATAATAAATAAAAATATGATAAAATATTTTGAGAGCTTTAAAATTCCTTGAAATCATTAAAATCCTTGCAAATCTTATGAAAATCCTTGGAATCTTTTAAAATTGATTGAAAAATTAGAAGTGACAATTTTTCCTAAATCCCTTGAGATCATAAAAATCTTTAGAAATCCCTTGAAAATTTCTTAATAGAATTGAAATGGCCTTGAAATCTTTTAAGATACCCTGAGATATTTAAAATCTTTGAAATGCCATTGAATACTGAAATCAATCAAAAATGCCTTAGAATCTTTTAAAATATCCTAAGATATTTCTAAACCTTTCAAGTCCCTCTAAAATATTAAAATCTATTTACAAATCCTTGGAATCCATTAAAATTTCCTAAAATATTTCAAATCCTCTGAAATCCCATGAAATTACTAAAATCAATTGATAATTCCTTGACATATTTCGAAATATCCTAAAATATTTAATATCTTTTACAATCTTTTCAAATCCCTTGCAATTTTTTAAAGCTCGTAAAAATTTATTTGAATTCTAAAAATACACTCACATATTTCAAATCCTTAGAAATTTTTTGAAATTCCTCAAAATTTTTAACTATTCCTTTGAATTTTTTAAAATACCCTGAAATATTTAAAATCCTTTTCAATCCGATCAAATTTCTCAAATATATTAAAAATTGCTTGGAATATTTTCAAATGCACACAAGTATTTCAAAAGAACTCTGAAAAAATCAGAAATAGGTATACCTGAATTTTCCCTGGCCAACAAAATTTCCTGACTTTTCCCTGATTTCCGGGATTCCCTGACCTGCGGCCTCCCTGTCCATATTACCGATTATCAACATCCATCCTTTAATCAATTTTCGGAAACTATCATCTCACCAATAAGAGCACAGATTTAAACTCTACCATTTTTTGTTCATAAAATGAAGAACGGAATTTCTTCGATACAAATTCTTTGTGTGCATTCCTATCAAACTGGCCAGTAGAAGACGAGATGAAGAAAACGACTTCACGTACTTCCCGGAAAAAAGTACAAGTTTAAACTTGCGCACCTAGAAAAAAAAGAAAAAGTGGAACTCCGCTGATTCTTTGAAAAGAACGACCAACTTTGTGAGGTAAGGAAAGTAAGAAAGAGAGTGAAAGAAAGGAGGAAGGATAACTAGAAAGAGAGAAAGCTCTTTGATTCGCTCCGCCTCAAGATCGATCCGCAAAACTTTCTGGCTCGGTGGCGACCGCTAGTTATAGGTGCCGACTTTTCCAAAGGAGTTTATTCAAACTTGGGAATAATACGCCAAAGAAGAAAAATATCTATTGATAATTTTTGATAAGTTGATGATTAGGAATCATCTAAATCACTCATTCTTTTATCTAATTTAGACAGGGACTTTAGATTTAAAGAATATTCTTCAAAGAAAATCTACCCAATGTAATGAAGAAATATAACTGTGATAGGATACCATCTTGTGGAGATTCGACATTAATGATTATAATTCTGTAATGGACTCTTCTGTACATGCAGACGAGGCAGAAGCCATCCATCATAAATCTAGGACTTCAATTTCCTCGAAATCAATACAAAATTTGCACTGAGGACCATTCCTAATTAAGGACATGCCATCAATCCTTGAACATCATTGTTATATCCGAAATCCGTATCCCAGAAGCGAAGAAGATCAAGATCAATCATCAAAACAAGGATAGTATCATACCTCTAAGTCGATACTCTCTAGAATCAATCCGTGTTCTGTATCGGGTTCTCTAGTCAATAATACATGTGGAAATTATATTTTTAACAAAAATACGAATGAAAATTGACGCCACACAAAGGAAATTACCAATTTCAAAAGCGTCTGAAATTCCCTGATTAGAGACAGAGATGGTACAGAACAAGTCCAGTATTTTAATTATAATTAAGGACAAGCCATGAATCCTTCAACATAATTGTTGCATCCGGAATCCGATCCCAGATTTGAGGAGGATCCATAACAAAGATAGTATCGTATCTCTATATCGACAATCTTTAGAATCGACGCGTCCTGTATACGAGGATCTATATTTAATAGTTCTCCTCTATAAGAAATCGACAAATCATATCTTTTAACGAAAATTAAGGCCTTGCTAAGAAAATTACCAATTCCAAAAGCGTCTTTAAATCTGATTGTAGACAGAGATGGTGCAGATCAACTCCAATATTTTATTTTCTAATTAAGGACAAGCCATGCACCATTCAATACAACCGTTGCATCCGAAATTTGAATCCCAGATGCAAGGAGGATCCATAACAAAGATAGTATCGTGTATCTATATCGACAGTCTCTAGAATCCATCCGTGTTCTAAACGAGATTCTATAGTCAATAGTCCTCCTTTATAAGAGATGTGAACATGATAGTTTTAACGAAAATACAAGTCAAAATTGAGGCTACACAAAGAAAATTACCGATTTCAAAAGCATCTTCAAATCCCTGATTTTAATCAGAGATGGTGCAGAACAAATACAATATTTGAATTCTAATTTAGGACAAGCCATACAATCATACATCCTTTAATATAATTGTTGCATTCGGAATCAGAATCCCAGATGCGAGGAGGATCCATAATAAAGATAGTATCGTATCTCTATATTGACAGTCTCTAGAATCAACGCGTGTTCTACACCAGGTTTTTTAGTCAATAATAGATGTGGAAATGATATCTTTTAACGAAAATACGAATCAAAATTGACGCTATAGAAAATGAGCAATTTAAAAAGCATTTTCAAATCCCTGATTGTAATCAGAGGTGGAGCAGAACAAATCAAATATTTGAACTCTAATTAAGGGCAAGCTTTTCAATATAAATGTTGCATCCGGAATCTGAATTCTAGATGCAAAGAGGGTCCGTAAGAAATATGTATCGTATACCAGGGTCTAGAATCAAGCCGTGTTCTGTACGAGGTTCTCTAATCAATAAGACATGTGAAAATAATATTTTTTGACGAAAATACAAATCAAAATTGAAGCCAAACAAATAAAATTACCCATTCCAATAGCATTTTCAAATCCCTAATTATAATCAGAGGTGGTGCAGAACAAGTTCAATATTTTAGTTCAAATTAAGGGCAAGCCATCTATCCTTCAATACCATTGCTGCATCCGGAATCCGAATCACGGATGCGAGGACGATCCATAACAAAGATAGTATTGTAGCTCTAAATCGACAGTCTTTAAAATAAATACGTGTTCGCTACAAGGATCTTTTGTCAATAGTTCTCCTCTATAAGAGAAGTGGGTGCACTGGTTGGAGGAGTGCGTGGAGGTGGAAAGGAGTGGGAAAAGCATGGTGGTATTGATGCACGAAAGGGGGGACAAATGAGCAGTAGTATAGGTGAAGGGGATTTTGAGTAAGATGCCGAAGAAGAGAAGGAAGGACGAAGAGGTATGGAGAAGGAAATATTGTAAATAGAGGAGGAAGTAGATATAAATAAACTGTAAATATTGTAAACAGTAGATTAGTATTAAGTATTAGGCGTGAAGGCAGAGTCTGGCAATGCGAGGCAAAGCGAGAAAGTAGGGACATGCGTGCGAGGCGAGGCGAAGCGAGGAAGAAGTGAGAATGATATTTTTTTAAAGAAAATTGACACCTTAAGAAGAAAATTACCAATTCCAAAAGCATCTTCAAATCTCTGATTATAATCAGAGATGGTGCAGAACAAGACCAATATTTGCAGACTCAATTTCCTCTAATCAAATCCTGTCTTCTCCCGTTTTCATTCCATACAACACCGCCAAGGTATTCCATTCTCGTATTATTTAGAAAGTCGGTCCAGCTGTTAAAAATTGGATTACAATCGCTGCCCGCATTTCGCCGTCTTGTTCATTTCTCCCACACCATGTCCCACATTCCTTTCTAGAGACTTGGTACATTGGAGAAAGGTAGATAGCTAGAAAGTGAGGAGGATAAAGTCAGTGGAATCGCAGTCCGAACAAACTTGGGCGAACCTAAAAATTGGACGACTTGTTCGGACGCTTACGAGGTCCGGACGTGTGTGGATTACGGTGAATCCCGCAATGCAATGTCTGGTTTTGGGGCTGGGGTTAGAGGGAAACTAGAAGGCCGAAGTGGAATTCGACTATATCGGGTGTATCGACTGCAGCGGCTTTGAGAGGAACGGAGACGAGAGATAAAAGAAAAAAAAAGGACAGCGCGTCGACGAAGATGCGATTCTCTGACGGACAGATCTGAGGACAAAACTTTTATTTCCACCTTTGAGACGAGGAAAATGCTGTGAAACAGGGGCCAACCCCTTGGGAAACGACTCCGACATTTCCCAGTGTCCGGGTCTCTTTTCTTTCTCATGTACCTTATGCTCGACTTCTACTGGATATGGCCATGTCTTCCTGATACGTCGCTACCACTGCGATTTGTTGATAACCGATTGAATCGTGTTTTCACTTCAAATTTTAATTTGGTCAACAATTATTTTCCTGATAGAGGATTTATGGTTTTAATTTAAGCCTATCATATCGATACCCCAGAAAAAATATATATAATAGGGATAACGGTGCAAAAGGAGCTCAAGAAGGGGAAATAGGGTAATTTTTCACGAAAAATGGGGAAAAAAGGGGTCAGCTTAAATAATAATGTTCACATGTTGAAAAGAAGAAATAATATTTTTATGAGAAATATTATACTTTCAAATAATTTTAAATAATTTCTGAATTACTTCTACCATTGAAAAATTTATTTTTACAAATTTGGTAGTTAGAAGGAGATGATCAGAGCTGAGATTTTTTGTGAATCTCATGAATTCCCTCCTGAGCCCATTTGCTGACTAATAATTTGCCAAAAGCTTATTTGCAAATAGCGAACCTTTTTCGAAAAAATCGAATTTTTCAAAACATTTGTTTAATGAATTGAACTTCCATTTTCATAAGTTGAAAATTCAATGATCAATTTTCTTCAATTTTCAACAACTGATAATTCTGTTTTCAATTCTCTTCAATTTTCAACAGTTGAAAATTCAAATTTAATTTTCTCCGATTTTCAACAGCTAAAATTCAATTGTCAACTTACAAAATTATATTTTCATCTGTTTAAAATTCCATTATAAATTTTTTTCAATTTTAAACTGTTAAAAATTCAATTGTTGAACATTAAAGAAAATTGTTGATTGAATTTTCAGCAGTTGAAAATTCAGCTATTGAAAATTGAATTTAATAAGTAAGCATTCCGATCAATAAAACAAAATTTTGATAAAAGTTGATTTTTCAAAAAAGATTCGCTATTGCCAAATGATGTTTTGGCAAATTAATATTCATTCAATGGATTCTCATTGGGGAATTTAAAGCTTGAACAAAAATCCCAACTGTTAATAATATCACTGTTAAAAATTCAAGTATCAATTTTTCATCAATTTTCAATTTTCTTCAATTTTCAGCAGTTGAAAATTCAATTTTTAACAATTTTCATCTGTGGAAAATTCAATTATTAATTTTCTTCACTTTCCAACAGTTCGAAATTTAATTTTCAATTTCCTTCAATTTTCAAAAATTCAATCAACAATTCTCTTCAATTTCAGCAGTTAAAAATTAAATACTTTCCAATTTTTTCAATTTTAAACAGTTAAAAATTAAATATTCAATTTTCTTCAATTTTTAATAGTTTAAAATTCAATTTTATTATTTTATCAAATTTTTAATAATTGGATTTTCAACTGTTGAAAGTTTAACTGAAGGAAATTGAATTGAATTAATGAATACTTCAATCTATACAAAAAAATGCAATAAACTTTGGTTTTTTCGAAAACGGGTCGCCATTGCGAAATAATGTTTTGACAAATTATTAGTCATCCAGTGGACTATGATCAGTAGATGATTGATAATATTTGAATAAAAAATCCCAGCTCTGATTATCTCCTTTTTAGGTCGTTGGAAATCCATTCACCGCGATTTAAAAGAGTCCGACATGAATTAAAATTGACTAAATAAGCCATTTTTATATGTTTAAAATCGTTTTCATAATCACGAATATTTTCTCTTTAAAAAATATCATAATTAATCATTAAATTGTGATACATCTTCCAGCAAAAAAATATATTATTTTTTGTTTTATATTAATCCCAAATGTCACATTCCACAAGAAAAGGATCCACTTTGTCGATATAGAGTTACGTTAAGAAACAAATATCCGGATGAATGCCCGACATTTTAAGCCCAAGACGAACCCTCTAGGCTAAAAATCGATTTACTGGAGCACTTTTGAAGTGGGAAATTCAAAACCCCGCTTTTCGAGAAAAATGCATCTAGAGTTGGTGAGCGCCATAAGCGCATGTGTTAAATTTTTTGTTTGAATATAAAATTCACCTGCTTCCAGTCACTTACGGATCATAAGCATAATGTTACGAGATATACCCTAGATTGAAGTATGATTTCCCATCGAAACCCCAAAATCGATCTTTTTGACCTTCGTTCATAAAAACACGAATATATTCTAAACCACGATCGACGAAGTGGGCTGTGAATCTCACAAATACTAGGGTTGTCCTGAAAGTATCCGACCTTGTGGTGTCCCAGAAGTAAGGGTTAATTCTCGTCAATGGCGATAATACCTGCTTCAAAGCACTCTTCTTTGGAAGCCACAAACTTCCTCCAGCGATCCTTCTACTTTGGGAAGCACTCCTCATAGTCACCTTTCGAAATAGCTAGCAGCTGCTTCGTCGCATTCTGTTTTATTTTCTTTAAGTCTTGAAATCGTTTTTCTTTCAGAGGATACTTCAATTTGGGAAACAGCCAGAAATTACGAGAACCTAGGTCATGACTGTATGGGACCCGAGATCTTCCTTCTCTCACTGAAGTACGACCACTTTTAAATCGTCTAAACCACTCTTTTATTTGAGTATCACTCATAGACTCCTCATCATACACTTTCGGAATCATAGCGATAGTTTCCGAACATGAAGGGCCAAGTTTTTGGCAAAATTTAATGCACACTCTCTGTTCAGTGCGTTCCGTCATCCTGAAATGCGACGCGTACGTGGTTAAACATTTACGAAACTGCGTACACTAATCGACTAAAGATTTACAGATCCATGTCACTTAATAGGGGTACTCACAGATGTCTCTTCTAAATAATAAATTCCTGTTACTGACAATAGCATAACTAGACACAAAGGTAGAGCACAAGGTCGGATACTTTGCGAACCGACCTCGTATTCAGTTTAGTATCGGTCAGGTAAACGTTTGTAAACTTTTATCGATAATATTCAAAAACAGAGTTCAAGAAGCAAAAGTCTCGAGTTTAAATCTAAAAATTTTGATTTTCTTTTACTTGAAATTTGCAAAAGTGACTTAGTTGTGAATTACATGAACTATGGCATCCGTTGCTTTCACTGCCGCTACTCGGAACTTTTCGGACCGAAATTTCCCGCGTAATTCAAATAATGTATTTTCAAATGCAATATATTTGAAGAGAAAAGGGGAAAAAGGGGAATTCTTCAAAGAAGAGATAACGTAGGGGAATAGGGAAGAAAGGACTCTCATCCCTAAAATAAGCTACACTTCTTTCCTAATAATCCTTTTATTGTAATCTGGGAAACATTTACGTTTTGTTACTCAATCAATAGGGAACTTTTAGGTTAAAAAAAGAAGAGCAGAAACAAAAAAAATGTATATAACTACTCGTAGATTTTGAAGCTTTCGACAAATAGTTAATTACCTCGCAGAAATCTGACCAACATAAAATTGGGAGGCTTAATTATAATGAAAGGCAAATGTTTGTTAAAGAAAGCTGGAGGAAATGATGTTATTGATTCCAGGTTCAATCGCACTGACTATTAAGATAAAGTAAACAGGTTCTTCGATTACTGCGTCCACATAAACATACGTCGGTTTATGGATCCCTATACCAGTTTCGTGTTTACTCAGCATACGTCGTTACGATTTGGGATTCCGGATGCCCTCGAACTAAAGTAAGTAACACACAGACGCAGAATAGGGAATCGATAGAATTTCGATTCAGCATCGCTTCAAATGGAAATCGAATCTGTCAGGCTTTGACTTTGCATTGACGAGATAACAAATGGAAGTACTCCCAAGCGAAGCTTTTCGAAATTCTGAGCAGAGGTGGTTTTTGAAAAATGGATCAAGTTCATTTTAAAGTCAATCCATATCCACAGAAATGAATTAACAATTCGATTTTATTCATGCCTCACCACGAACTAAGAATTTTATAAATACACTGGGAATTCCATTTAAGAAACTCCCATTTAAGTCGTTCCTAGAATTCCTGTCCTCGGAGTTTGGTGATGCGGGGACCGCGGGACCGAAAGAGAGACGTTGCTCAGTCAAGCGTGAGAAACAGCATGAGGGCCGCACTCTGAGCGCATTAGTTGCATCAGGTTGAGTCATGCGTCCAAAGCTAACATAAATGATTCATACGGCCCTGCCTGTTCAAGTTCGAAGCGAGCGAATGTTGTGTTTGATTTGAGTGAAGGCCGTTTAGGACCAGAAGCAAAACCGCACTTAAATAGGATTTCCAGTGTACAGGGTGGCCAAAAAACTTAATTTTTAAAATTCTCTGAATTTTCAAAGATTTTTCCTTGAACAATTTATTACTTTTCCTGACCACTAATATTCGAGGATCAGCATTTTAATTTTGCAACATTTTTAACATAGAATCTTTTATAAACGGAATAAAACAATACAATTTCAGATTCAAATTTAAAAAATTGTATTTATTTATTTATTTAAACCAAAAAAATACTTTTCTACCGTAAAAGATAAATTATCAGTCGAAAAGGAAAATTTTTCAAACAAATTTGAATTTTCGACCAAAAAAGAGGAATTTTTAACAAAATAACTGAATTTTTGACTAATAGAATTAAATTCTGAACCATAAATATAATAGTAGAGTTCTCAATTAAAAATAATTAACTGCCGAGCAAAAAAAACAATTGATTTTCTACCAAAGAAGAATGTTCAATTCAAAAGGACCAATTTTCTATCCACAAGGACGAACGTTCCAAAAAACAGTTGAATTTAGGATCAAAAAAGACGTTTTTTTGAAAAAATAATCCAATTCTTGACTTACAAAAGTGAATTTTCAACCAAATGCTCAAATTATATTTTTTAGAAAGCAGTTGAAGTTTAAGCAAAAAAAAATATGATTGATTTTTCAGCCTAAAAATATAACTTTTCAACAAAATACTTGAATTTTCAACAAAACATTTGCCTTTCCAAAAAAATAGTTAAATTTTTAACAAAAGATTTGACTTTGAACCAAATACATGAATTTTCTAGCTACAAAGATTAATTTACAACGAAATATTCAAATTTTCAAATAAAAACGACTAAACTTTAACTAAAAGCAGTTGCATTTTCTAAAAAATTGATTTATTTTGAAAAAAATTATTTATTTATTTATTTTAAACCAAAAAATATGAATTTTCAATGAAACAGCACGATTTTTCTGTTTAAATAGCCAAACGTTGAACAAAACAGTACAATTTTCGACCAAAAAATATTAATTTTCAACAAAGAACTTGTATGTTCAACATCAACAAAAAAAAATGTTGAACAAAAATGTTCAATTTTCAACAAAATAATTAGTTTTCTGAAAAAATGCTTGAATTTTTAAGCAAGTATTTAAATTTTCCAAAAGAGATGAATTTATAAACCAAAAAAGACGAATTTTCAACCAAGAAGGTTAACTTTGTACCAAAAAGATTAATTTTAAACGAAATACATGGGTTTTTAAACAAATAGTGGAATTCTTATTTAAAAAAGATAAATTTTCAACCAAAAATAAAAGAGTTGAATTCTAAATACATTATCAAGTCAAAAGATTATTTTTCTGTAAAAAGTTACATTTTCAAAACAAAAAAATAATAAGTTTTTAACAAAGAAGTTAATTTTCGACTAAAAAAGGACCATTTTCACAAAAAAATGGAAAAGTTACATTTTAAAAAGATTTACAGAACTTTAAAGTTCAGTTTAAAAAGATTTATTTTTATTTTTATTCAAAAACAGTTGAATTCGACCTGAAAGGATAAATTTGTAAGAAAATAGTTAAATTTTCAAAAAAATAGTTTAATTTTTCACCAAGCATTTTAATTTTCTGACAAAGCAGTTTAATTTTCAACCCAAATTTGTTTTTCAATCAAGTACTTGAATTTTTAACTAAAAAATATCAACTTTCAACAATATAGTTGCGTTTTTAACTAGAAAAGATCAATTTTTAACCAAAAATCGAATAGTGGAATATGTAGTAAAAAAAATTAATTTTCAACAAAATACTTAAATTTTCAACAATAGAGATGCATCTTTGAACAAAGAAATTCATTTTTTTCAAAGTAGTTAAACTTTTAACTTAATGGTGTAATTTTCTGCCAAGCAGTTTAAATGTTAAGCCAAAAAGAAGAACTTCCTGCAAAAGAGTTGAATTTTTAACAAAAAAGTTTATTTTCAAACAAATAGTTGATTTTTCAACAAAATAGTTGTACACTCAAGTAAAGCAGCATAATTTGTAACAAAAATGTTGATTTTTCAACCTGAAAAAATGAATTTGCAACAAGAAAGTTGAATCTTAACCGAATGGTTAACTTTTATATCAAAATAGTTGATTTTCCAACTCAATATGATGAATTTTCAAACAAGAAGGTGAATTTTCTACCAGAAAAGATTAATTTTCATCTAAAAAAGATCAACTTTCAACCAAAAAAGATGAATTTTTAACAATAGTGAATTTGGGCTTATCTTGTTTTCAGTCATTATCCTCGGCGTTTTGAGACCCCCTGAGTATTTTGTCCGTCTGCCGAAGATTGATGCAGAATAAGGAATAAATTAATAAACAATAAAAATTGTACTTCTTTGCAATATCTGATCAACTAGTATCAAATGTAGTGTCAGAAATCAATATAAAACGCATTCAAGTATTAATAAAGTTCAACAAAAACTCATAGAAAATTTCATATTTTGGACATACTTTGACCGGGTGCGAAGCGCGAGTCCCTTCCGAAAAAAATATAGCGATATTGATAAACAATGAGTTTATTTATTGATAGTATTGAAAATACATAGTTTGTAGATTAAGATGTATCTATATTTACAGGACATCCTTTGCATATAAATTAGAGACACTAATAAGATATTCTGAGGATATCTTAAGATATACTTAGAATATCTCATGGATATCAAAATTTCTGTACTGTACGATATCGTTCTCGACATGCCTAGAATCGCCCGTGCTGCACAAGGGTGTGATGGGATGTTCCAGGATATGATTCTGCAGTCCTGATCAAGAAACAGTACAACTGCATTTTTATCAAAAATAAGTTTTTTATATGGTTGGATTCGTAATAAAGAGAAGAATTTACCTATGCTAATCATTATTAAAAATTATAATTAAATCTCGAGATAATTAGGTCTCAATTAGCATATCTACAGCGATTTTCTAGAATTCCTGATGAAGAAATAATACATGTGCAGAAATTGTAGCATATCTACACGAATTTCAGGATTTAGGATAGTGCTGAGCCCTCAGATCTTGATAAAAAAAAAACACATCTGGTCAGATGTGTTTTGCTCATGAGGATCCTCGGTCTTTCTGCAGTCCGATTTCCTGAAATCGAATAGCACAACTACACGTTAAGTTTCTTCACCAGGATTTGAGGATAACTTTAAGCCACCGATCCTTCTTTTCAATAGCACATCTGCATTTTTCATTTGTCGAGCAAAAATAATTCTAGTTGATTATTAATATAATTAATATTTATTATCTGAAATAATTACAGAACAATTATTGTAATTTAATATTAGGTATATAACTTAATTTTTACCTTTTTTCAAACTAAATATTTTATAATATAAAATATATAAATATCAGATCAATCGCGAAAGAAACTTAGAGTCTTCGAGCCGATAAAGTCATCGACGAATTTTCGAACATCGTCCAGAGTTTGGAATCGCCTACCTACCAAAGCTGATTGTATTGAGTTTAAAATGGTTCGCTGAGTCGCGCGAGCAACATGAGGTCGAGCGTTGTCATGAAGCAGCATAACTTTTCGACTTCCTTGCCCAGTAAATAGCCTTGGGATATGAAGAGTGTACTCTATTAAGAGCTTTTGTAAACAGGTCAATCAGTTACTGCAGAACGCTACAGCCGACAATTAAACAAATTGAACTAGGTACTTGATGAGAAAAGGCCATTTACTGGGCAACGAAGCCGAAAAGTTATGCTGCTCCATGACAAAACTGTAAAGTTCTGTAAAGTTCTCCCGCACACGGCATATTCACCAGACTTGACCCCATCCGATTATCACCTGTTTCAGTCAATGAAACACGCTTTGTCAGGTAGGCGATTCCAAACTCTGGACGATGTTCGAAAATTCGTCAATGATTTGATCGGCTCGAAGACTCCAAGTTTCATTCGCGATGGCATCCGTAAGTTACATGATAGGTGGCGCACAGTCATCGATAACAATGGCAAATATTTCGAGGGTTGATCTGATATATGTATATATATATTTTATAATACGAAATATTTTTTTCGAGAAAAAGGTAAACATTAAGTTATACACCAAATAATAAATTAATAATCACATAATAATGTTATTTTTTTATCAATTTTTGGAAATTTTGTAGTTGTTAAGTATCTCCAGCAGGAAACTTGGAGGTTCTTGAAAGTTGATTCCTGTATTCGGCAGCACATCTGCGCAGATGTGTTTATTAGTAAGGATTCTCGGCGACTTTGCGCTTTAGTATCTAGCATATCTACAGTGTTGCATATAAATAATTGGAATTGGCCAATTATTATTGTTTTAATGAAAAGAGCGTATCCGATTTACCCAAGAACAGTACTTTTGTTTTCAAAAACTCTCATAAGTTAAAAGGAACAGATGCAAATGCGTTCTATTGAATATCTAGGTTCATTTCAAATGCAGTTGTACAGTTTCTTTATCAGGTCGGTAGGATTGGGATAGACTCTGATCTTCCCCTGTGTTCGATTGGTCTTATAAAGGTGCACTATACACTCTGCCGTTTCTCTCTGTCAGTGTTACATACATGTGATTGACGGGTGGATATCTGGCTGGGGAATTTTCGTTTGCATGACATATAGTAGGGTAGGTAATCTTTTGGGTAGCGTTCCACGACACTTCCGTCACAAATCAGCCATCATGCATTGTTACAACAGTGCGGTCTTCAGGTAAATTGATGGGCTGTCCATCTGCACCCATTTTTGTAAGAAAAAATCACATTTTCCAAGTTTTTCTACACTAACAGCTCAAACTTTTGAAAATGTGTCTTTATGTCTTTGGAAGTAGTTTTGTGATGCTATTTGAAACTCTCAAGTGAACGGACACATTTTTTTTAATACTACGAGATAATCACCATGAAATGCAAGCTCTTGGACACTCGAACTCTTGAATTTCTAGAGAATCTTAGAAAATTCTAGACAATTTAAGTTAATTTTAGTAGTAATTTAGTAATTCCAGTGAACTAAAAAAAATCGAGTACAATTATTCGATTCGCATATACATAAAGGATCAAATTGCCAACTATACAGAAAGAGATGGTTTATATGTCTTGCGAACGATCAATGTAGAAACTGTAAACTTGCTTTGGATTTTTTACATGAAACCCCAAGAAAATGAACTAAATTTTATTAAATTAAATAAATCTTAAAAACCAGACGTATAGGAAAAAATCTATTATATGAATTTATTGGTCATATTTTGTCGACCTATGTAATTAACAATAATAAAGTAAGATAATCTACCTGTCCTCGTTGAAACTCATATATGTTTCCTCTCGCTTTTTGCGTGTTTTTAATCGCAATTATTTATGTGAGTGTGAGTTTATATGCGAGTGCTTCTAAATTCTCCATTTTAAATTCGTAATTATAAAATAGTCTAATTTCAAGAATTAAGTTTAAAATTAGTCGGTTCCCAGTTTTGAATTGCACAATGTAAAGCAGATCTCCGATTTGATAATATGTTAGGCATGGTCTAGTATTGAGGGATTTTCCCTAATTCTAGCCCTGGATCCTAAATATATTAGCACCATCGATTAATTAAATAATTCAATAATACTCAGAACATAATTAATCATTTCTTCAATTTGTTTCCACAGTCCATAAATTGGAATAATAATTCAACCAAATTTTCATATTATCATTTTATACTTACAATTCTGTGCATATTTATAGGTAAAATTATTGTAGCTACTATGTTAAATCCAATTTAAGCCATTTCAAATTCGAAAACATATCTAGAAGATTTGGTTCGATTCTTCTTGGTTGAACCAGACAAGACTGAGGTGAGATTCACAGAAAGTGTTTCTTTCTTAAGCTTCTTCTATTGTATCCTCTTTTTTATTTGTTTTTACTTCATTTATAGTCTCCACGAAACCACCGAGATTTTCTTCTTTACACAGCTTTCTTTATTGTCTTATTGCAACCCTGTCATGCACATCTAACACCCAAAACGTTTCTAAAACTTTGGTTTTCAGGAATCTAAACATTTTTATAAGGATCACAATATTTTAAATATATTGAAATTAAAATTGAAAGGAATCGAAAATTTTAGGAAGGAAATTTGCCTTGAATTTTGTTACCAGAACATGAAGAATATGGAAGCACAGCTTTTGGAAAAACTCACCTGAAACAGAAAAGAAAAAGGTAAAATTAATAAACGTAGACAATAAAAGGCATTTCATAAACATTCTTACATGAACAAGTATATAGGAAAAGTTTGAAATACAAGTAGGTTGAATGATTTGAAAATATGTATGAAAAAAACTTCAATTTTTTAATTTTTTAAATAATATCAATAAATTTCTGCAGTTCTCTTTCTTTTCCCAATACATCCCCTACCTTATCTCGTTTTCAATGTAAATCTTGCTATTTTGGTCGATCTTCTCTCTGTCCCCATACCTTTTATGAATACTTTGGTACTTCTTCCCTTTTATCATCTCATACCATTTATTATATTTTGACGCCTCAATCATTCCCCATCTTTCTATTAATTGTTTTTCCCTGTCCCTTCTCTCCAATTCTTCATAGCTTACTCCATTCCCCTCTCCTATACCTGTAGCACTAAAAAACTCTCTTTTTTCTTCTTCCCATCTTGCTACTTCTATCGCCCTACCTCTCCTTTCTTCTACCTCGTTCAAACACTTTCTCTAACTCCCCTTCCACCTTATATACCTTTCTTGTAAACTATCGATCTCTTTCCTTTCTTTCCATCCCCATATCTCCGCTCCATAACCTAATACCGGCCATACCAGCGTATCAAATAACCATATTCTCTTTCTCCAATATTTGTTTAACCTTCTTTCTCCTATTCCTTATACCGGTTTCATTACCGCTGCCGCTATTTTTATAATTCCTCTTATATAAGCTCTATGTTCATCATTCGTTTGCAAAGTATATCCCAAACATTTAAACTCCTTTATTTCTTCTAGCTTCACTCCCTTCCATCTCCCATTCTATTCTCTTTTTCTTTCTCCTACTTGTTTAAACCTCATTATCTTTACATTTTCTGAACTTTACGCTATATCATCCGCGTATGCCAGCGTATATATCTTTTCTCCTTTCATCCTAACTCCATATTTCAGACATCATTCCAGACTTCATTTGGAATTTCATCTATACCAGGCGCCTTTCCAGCTTTCATTATTCCTAACACCTTGACTATTTCTTCACTTGTTATGTCCTCTTCTCCATCTGTCCCCCTACCATATTTTCCTCTTTTTCTACCTTTGCTCTCTACCCCTCCTAGCAAATCCGTCAAATATTTTTTCCATTCTACCACCTCAATATCCTGATTCACTCTTTTCCTTCCTTTCAAACCTCTTATTTTCCTCCTCTTCCTTTTGATCACATATCTCATTATACTTATTTTTTCTCCTATATTCTTTTTCACTACTTTTCCTTTTTCTCCAATTTCTTAATCCCTTTCTGACCTCCTTCTTCTTCTATCTGCCTTCCTCATCCCATCCACTTCTATTTACTCGTCCACTATCTTCGTTTTTGCTTGTGCACTCTAATCCTCTTTTTATTTCTCTTATCATTATTTACATTTCTCTCTCCCATTTTGATATTTCTGATATTTTTCTTAAACTGTTCTTTTCCTTCCATTGACTCATTCTCTCTTCCTGCTCTTTTTACCTTTTCTTCCTTCTTATCCGCATTGTGACTACTTTTCTCTCCCTCTAATGTCATTATTATGAGAAAATGATTCGAATTTATATAATCCCCTACCTCTAGTTTCTTCACCTTCTCTCCTGCCTCATCGTCCACTATCACACAATCAATTAATTTTCCCTTTTCTCCTCCTGAGCGTGTATATTCCCCTTCCTCATCCCCTTTCATATTTTCGTTTAAGATAAACCATCCCATCTCCTCCAAACACTTTAACAATTGTTTTCCCTATCCGTTTGCATTGAACTATCATATTATAAGCCGAATCTCTTCTGTATTTTCTTCCATCAGTTCTTTGATCTCCGCTGAATTCTCCTGCATATGCACCGCTCACGTACACTCCTACTATTTTCCACTTTTTTCCCCCCATCTTTACCTCTTCTACTATTATTCCTTTTTTTTTCTTTCGTCTCATTCTTACCCTTCCGTGTTATACATTCATTCCTTACTCCAATCGCCATTCCTCCAACTGCTCTAACTTTTTTATCCCTATCCTTTCATATCAATAAATGTATAATCTGCCTTAAAATTGATAGACAAACGCTAAAGAATTCCATTTTCAATAGAGAACATAGAAAAATATAGATAATTTCCTTATCGAATTAAAGTAAGATTTTTCATAACTGCATGGAATTTTCATAGAGAATTTCAGATTTCCATACAAAATCCCAAGAAAATTTGTAGGAAAAATATCCAAGCGGAATTTCTGCGGCGATATTCCATATGAATTTTCCAACAACAACAAAACCGAAATAAAAACTTTCTATGTGAAATTCTACTCAAAATTTGCATGTAAAATTGTTGTCACATTTTTTTCATGAAAATTCTCGATCGAATTACAATACAATTATTACTCTGAACAAATTTCAAAATCTCCACAATATTTTTTTTCAATTGGAGTTAGAATTAGACGTTAGAAAGTAGTACAGCATTCGTGATAAATTCTCAAACTGTCTTGGATAATGTGTGTGGAATAATGAACTTCAATAGATTTCTAAATATTAACAAATTCTGCTGAAATTGATTATAAAAATCCATAATTATTCTATATTAATTCTATGGGAATGAGGATTGTGAAAACATCCTGAAGGAATTCTCTAAAATCTCAGATTTAGAAATAATTCTAGAATACTTGACGAATTTCTGTGAAATATGGACTGCATGAAATACAATGTATAATTTCTAGAGATATTCCATGATAATTATGCAGAATTTATCCTTTGGAATTTCTGTCGAAAATCCATACAATTATTTAGGAATTCTGGCAGAATTTCTGTGAGAATATGATGTTTTTCACAAAATTGTTATACAATTTTTTGTTATTTCTTATAAAATTTGGACAACTTTCATGATTTTCCCAAAAAGTTTTAGGTACGTTGCAGAATATTCTAAAAAAAACTTTACAAGCTGCAGAAATAATTACCAAAAATTTCAAAAAATTAAAAAAAAACCACATGAAAAATATTTAAGTTTTGACAGAAAATATAGTGTTCCCTTTGTATAAGCAAAATATTTATACCTTTCGTGCTATTTTGAAGAACAAATTTTTTATTTAATAATATCAAGCTTTTGAAATAATCTCATGTGAAAATTAAGAAACAGGATTTTATTTCAGAATTTTATTTGTATCTGTAGCGCAAGAGGTATGCAATTAAGTTGCTATTTTATCAACATATTATTCATTTGTTCAACCATCTTTCTCCGACGGATGATTTTGAATTCTCAGTCATTTCTCAGTCTTCAGTTGCTAATTTTTTCCAGTAAATTTAGAATAATTTAAAAGGCTTTTATGATTTCGAATAATTTTCAAAGATTTTGAGAAATTTCAAACATTTTAAAAC
Organism: Andricus grossulariae; assembly: GCA_011634705.1. NCBI lineage: Eukaryota > Metazoa > Arthropoda > Insecta > Hymenoptera > Cynipidae > Andricus > Andricus grossulariae. The sequence goes on along the minus strand of JAABKJ010000603.1, from coordinate 6,632 downwards.
ATTTCAAAGATATATAATTTAGAGCAGTAAATTTTGGAAAAGAATTATGATTCTAAGTTGGAAGATCAGATAACTTTTGGTCATAAGAATAAAAAGTCTGATTTTGAACAAGGGAATTTTGTGAATAATTATGATTCTAAATTTGAACAGGGATTTTTCTTTAATTTTTTTCTTCTAAAGCAGAATTAAAATTATTTTTCAAAATTTCCGTTCCATGTCAAAAATTCTCTGCTCCAAGTCAAATAATAATTCTTGACGAAAATTCCCTGTCCTGGAATGAAAAATATAATTCTTTATAGAAGTTACTTGTTCTAAAATGATAATTATAATTTTGTACGATGATTTTCAGTTCCTAAGTATGAATTAAAATTATTTACGGTTTCCTGTTCCATTAACTCACAATTACATTTATTTCCTAAAATTCCCTGTTACAAGTCAGAATTATATTTATTTGCCCGTTGCTACGTATACCGAAATTTTTGTACGAACAGCCACATTTTTTCGATAATTTACAAAAAATACAACTAAAAGAATGTGAAGGAATTTACGGGATTTTCAGCCAAATAGTTGTTATTTTTCGTCCTGGTCTGATAAATATTTAGAATATTGCAATCAGATAGTTTCAAATTAAGATGTGCAAATGATCGTTATCACAAAAAAAGCTTTTATGCTTGAACTTTAAAGGAATACTAGAATATTAAAAGAAAATAATCGCTATTTAAGAACAAAAATCTTAAGTTTGCAGCTTTAAAAAATATGTGTATTTACAAAAAAGCTCAAACGGCTTTGTTTGTAATATAGCGATCATTTGAACATCCTAATTCAAAATTATCTTATTGCGATATTCTAATTATCATCATCCTGGGTCTCAAAATAACAAATTTTTTTCTGCAAAATGTGTACATTCCTATAGTGGTGCTTTTTCGTAAATTCTTGTAGGAAATCAAAACTACAATAAAATACGAAATACCTACACCGTTTCTCACATTGTCCGTATAAAAAAAGAATAAATTTATGAGACGTAAACACAGGTGTTTCATAACGACGGTCACGTTTTCAATGCTGGCCCATTTTATGAAACACGTACTAAATATGAATTTTATTATATCAATACGGCTTATTATATGTTATTTTTGATATCATGGTGAACTAGATAATAAAATAAACGTTCATTTCAATCGCACCTGGAAATAAATAAATTGAATAAAAGTTTTTGTTGAAATTGAAAGACCTAATCTATAAAATGTAGTTTTTATAAGAGGAGTGAAGAAAATTTCCTTTTTAATATCGAAGCTTTAGTTACAAGGGGTAAATATTAATAGAAAAGATCTAAGAAAGAATATTCCATCAAGGGTGAAGTCAACAATTGAGAAAATTGGTAAGAGTCGTTTCCTTTCTTAAACGAAAATAATTCTAAGCGACTTGAACATATGCCTTTCTTATGTTATTTTATCAATGAACCACAATTATCATTATTATTGCTGGTGAGCCGCAATTATATTTTTTATACAAAACTGTATTAAAAAATTTGCGATTTTGTCACTTCAACACCGTTCTTTAAAAAGAAATTAAATTTTGCTGATTGTGTAGGCTTTACCAACAGTGCTTTCGTGCTTCTTAAAATTGATTCCGTTAAAAAAAATAAAACTGCTGGTCAAAAATTGACGAAAATCTGTATTTGACTCTATATTTTATTTAAACAAATAACAACTGGAGCCGCCTGACAAAGTCTGCTAATATAAGGTCCTTTCTAAGCCATTGACAGTCGATTTCGTAAAAATCTTACATATTAAAATTAATTCACTGTAACCAAAATTTTCCTATCTAAAAAAGTGGCGTAACGATGCCTCGCTACTCTCGCAATCATTGTTATTGAAAAAATGATTGGCTTTCTATTACTCATAGTGGTTTTACATCTCAAATTTTAAGTTTTTGAATTTAAATCTACAAATAATCCTTTTTAAGGATGCTACGAGTATATAATCAAGTTCATAATTACTTATCTTTAACTTGTTTTACAAAATTTGAAAAAATTGACCGATTGATTATTGTAACAAATTTTAGAAGAGAAGCCTAAGTGTAATAATAAAAAAATATCTAGGGTCATGATTGTTGATCTAAATGTAGTTATTGGCATATTTGTTTTTTATCTGCTTCGCACAAAGTTATAATTTTGATTTAATTTTTATTTAGAAAAGCTCATTCTATTCCTTTAAAGGTTCTTTACAATCATATTCATCACGCTTTTATGGAAATTATTTTATTCAAGAAGAATACGTACAATTTTTGTTAGTTAGTCGTCTTTTGAATTAAACAATTTGATAAATAATATTCAATGAAACGTAAAGAATATATTTGCAGAGAACCTTTCAAGGAATATAATAATTTTTTGTAAATTAAAATTGTATGAAAATTACTTCTTTTGCTCATAGCGGAATAAAAAAGAAAAATATGCAAACAACTTCATTTAAATAAACAATGTTATTTTTTGTTTTTCACGCTTAGGCTTCTCTTATAAAACTTATTTCAATAATCAATGAAGCCTGTTTTTGTCAGATTTATAAATCAAGTTGAAGAACAAGTAATTATTAACTTCACGGTGCAACTAGAACCTCCTTCGAAGAAATGTAATAGAAAACCTTAGGTCAATTGAGAAACGTTTGTACTTTCAAATACTCCAGCGTGGTTAAACTAAAACTTTCAATTTATCTAATAAATTATTGAAAATATTATACATGTTTTACGTTAGCGATTTTCGCTGGAAAGTACTATTTTACAAACAAATTTTTAATATAAATCATGAAATTTCGAAGAATTAAAATTCGTAAAATTTGTAGGTTGTGTTCATTTTTTTCACCAGAAATTAGCTTTCTTAATTAAAAACAGTCATTAAGACTTCCAATCTTCTGCAGTTTCAGGTTTGGTTAGCATCTTACACAAAAAACTGATATTTTAAAACAAAAATCATTATAGTTTGAACAATATTTTCAATTTTTGAATAGTTTCAGGTTGCATTAACGTTTTTCATGGAAATAAGGCATTATCAACCAAATTTATTAAATTGCGAATAATAGTAAAAATTCTGCACAATTCACTGTTATGTTAGTATTTTAGTAAGTATTTTCAATGAAAAATTTTAGATTTCATAATTTATTTACATTTTTTCAACAACTCTAGGTTATATTGGTGTTTTACCTTAAACCATAAGTTTTGAACAATGTTAAATGAGATGGTTGTTTTACATCGAAAATTAGTAGTCTCGAACATAAATCATTTCAAACACTTCGAAAAAGATTTACAACTTTTTTCCCATTTTAGATTATGTTGGTGTTTTACATCGGAAATCGGTATTTTTAGTAAGAAAATCATTAAATTTTAAATAACAGCAAGAATTTTTGTACAATTTCAGGTTATGTTTCCGTTTTAAAAGAGGATTTACCATATACAACATTTCGTCTAAAATTGTTATTGTTAATAAAAAGCAATAATTTCCAACATTATTTATAATAGTTGAACAATAATATGGTATGTTAACGTTTTTCACTAAAAATCGGTAATATCAAACAAAGCTCATTTGACTTTGAAAATTAAACTTACAATATTGAACTACTTTATGTTATATTTCTGTTTTTCGTAGGAAATTGGTATTTCTTAAGAAAAATTCAATGATTTGCTTAGCCATACAAAAATATTCTCGAAAATATTAAATACTAATTCTGAAGTAAAGATATCAATTTCAATCGATTATAAAAAATATTGTCCTTGTTTTTCTTTTCTATTATTTTAGATAATAGATACTATGAAATTCAAAAAAAAAATTCGAAAACATATTTTATCAACTTGTTTATCTGTATGTGCGATCAAAATAAAAGTTTATTGTAGTGTTTAGTTCATTATAATATCAAAAATAACATGAAATAAACCATAATGATATAAGAAAAAATACGTTTTCTTGCATATGCACCTGTTCCAAAACAAGGACATGCATTATGAAACATCGGTATAAAAGCACAGAAATTGTTTCATAATGTTAATATACTCATCTATTTACAGTAAATTAAACTTTTAATAGTCATTTCTAATTCTAGGAGGTTCGGCCCATTCATTAATATCAAAATTACGAAGATTTATTTTTCCATCGTTCCAAATTTAATGAAAATTTCAAGACCCTCTCAAAATTTGTTTCATTATAGGTACTTCTACCATAAATCAGTTTCAAGTGCAATTAAGAATATTTTCTTATCGTAATAGCTTTCAGAAGAATGTTCTTGGGATCTTAAAAAAATCGCGGGGGTTTCTTTAAAGGGATTATGTTTTCCGCGACAGTATCCTAATCCTTTACATGGAGTAAATTCAGTATTAAAATCCACACACTAAATCGTGCATCCCTATTAAGTTTTCGAAGGCTCCTCGGAGGCAAGTTCGTATCTTTCTTGAGCGGAAAATTCGTAGCAAGCTTTTGAGGATTTACATATACCATGAAGCGACCCTCCTTGCAACGTACATAAACCTCGGGAAATTAATCCCTAAGGATAGAACCGTATGATGAGGTGGATGAGAGGGAAAGATGGAAGGCCCTTTTTATATCCACGAAGCGCCCTGATGCCTCATTTTGCAACGTCCAACGATTAACCTAAAAAGTATGTTTTCAACCTCGTCCCATGTTACCCCACACCGCCCACCTCTGTCAAACTCTACTCGCTACTTGCTGGATAAACTTGTAACCTTAAACGCCAAATGCTTAAACCCTTAAACCCCTTGGGCTTGCTGCCTCGTAGATAAGAATCCAAGTCACACAGCGCAAACATGGAAAAGGGGAAGAAGCGGTTAGTTTCCTGATTTCAAATCTTAGCAAAATCTGGAGAACTCATCAAGTATCAGATGTGGGACACTTTAAGTATTTCTATGTTTTGTGTGAACAAATAATCTATACTTTTCCATTTGTTTTATACTATTTCTCTTTACAACAATAGGGTTGTTTCCAAAGTCAGATATCACTAGAATATTAGAATTTGAATATTTTTCACATTCTGCTTCAAGGCCGTTCAAAAACTACACGCGACGCTATTTTGAAGTATTTTTCCACTCCACACCTTATTCATTACAGATCATCACCCCCATCTTTAAGTCAAATTTTTTTCTTCAATTTCATTTGAAAAACGCCTAGAATAAAACAGACTCAACATAATTCATCATAGATCACACAAAAATACACGAACTGATAATCCCTTAGCAAGATTCATACTCTTTACTCCAATCACATCCACTAAGTAAAGCTCTTTACGAGGATTCATTAGTATCCAAGATCGATCGCTTCAGGTGTCTGTTACCCCGCTGACACTCTTCGTCGCACATTTCTCATAAACTATTTTTCTTCACACTTTTCTGTTATGACATACAACTTTAGCTTCCTTTACATCCATACATTTTTTCACGCAAGCTCTCCTGTTTCTATGGCTTTTTATATCTTGTGGCTGTAGATTTTTATTCACACATTTCCACCATTCAGTCTTGGGTATGCCTCTGGGTACGCGACCATTCTCTTGACCTTTGTTTCGTCTATCGTTCTCCTTTCATTCTCTCAACATGACCATACCATTTCAGAAAATTTCTCTCATTCTTGTCAAAAAGTGTCTTCTCTACACTACATTCTTTGAGAATCCTCCCATTACTGACTTTGTCCTTTAGCGTTGTTCTGCATTCATTCCGTAGGAATTACATTACTTCTATTCCCCGAATCTGTTGCATTACCCTTGCCGCATTTTTTATCATTTCTCTTATATTAGCTCTATGATCTCCATTTATTTGCAAGGTATATCTCATATATTTGAACTTCTTTACTTCTTGTAACTTTACCCCTCTCCATCTCCCAGTTCATTTAACTTCTTCCTATTTAAGTATTTCGCCAATCTTGTAATCAAGCCCGCTATTCCTTCTTCATCCTCTGCTATCAAAACTATATAATCCGCGTATTCCAGTGTATATATATTTTCCCATCGTCATTCCTTCCCATCCTTTTTTCTTCATTTCTTCCTTTAAGTATGAGATTGATATATTATATAAAAATGGGCTCAAAGGACATCCTTGCCTTACTCCACTCACCAACCAGAAACTATCTGCTACTTGCTCTCCTACCTTTATCCTGTTTTCTGCCTCTCTAAAAATGCCTAATACTCTCTTTATTAAACCCTCTTGTATTTCTTTTTTACCATAACCTTTTCTATCTCCACTCCCTCCAATCAGTCAAGCGGTACCTTCAAGTCTACAAAAATTGCTACCATTACCCCTTTCTCTCGTTCAATTCTATCATTTATCAGATAATTCAGAACATATATGTTGTCCATCACCCCCATGCCTTTCCCAAACCCTGCATGATTCGGTGGCTCTATCTTCTTTTCCTTAACTTATTTCTTCAATCTCTCTGAAAATACAGCTATATATACTTCATACGTACACTGTTGACATAAGCGTCACTCCCCTATAATCTTTAACCTTCTTCCCTTTGTCTTTCTTTACTCTGTGTACCACTACTCCTTCTTTCTATAACTCTGGCCACCCCTTCCCTCTGCATACTGTATTGCACATGATCCATGTCCATTCTTTTAGTTCTGCCCCCCCCCCCCATATTTCTA
>JAABKJ010000602.1:0-47544 GCA_011634705.1 Andricus grossulariae | reverse complement strand
AGAAATTTTTTCATTTTTAGTTTTTCCCATTTAAAATTAATAGTTATTTTTAACGTATTTTAACAATAAGTTCATTCATTTTTTTATTTAAAAGAAATTATCTTATCAGCTTTAATGTTGAATTATAATTTTGTTATGTAATAACAATGCAAAATTATAGAATTTCAGAAGCTTTGACTTTGAAAGATTTAATTTAGTTTTAAATTTCAAATCGTCAAATTTCAATTGTTTTGAATTTAAAATTATTCAAATTCAAAAGTGTTTAATTTTTCAATTTTTAACGCTTTTAATAATAAGCAATACAATTTCAATTCCTCTGAATTTTAAATTATCTAATTTCCAAAATTTGAATCTTACAATATTCACTTTTCGACGTTTTGACATTCTCCTATTTTTGAAATTTTAATCTGAAATAATTCAATTTCGTGAGTCTTTAATTAAAAAAAAAAAGTTTAATTTTTAGCGCTTCGACTTATAAATTACACAATATTATTTAACTCCTTTTTCTAATTAAATTGTTTTAAAAATGTTTAAAACATAATATTTAAAAATTGGTTTAATAACGGATTTTTAAATTTTTGATATGACTCAAAGTCAATAGATTTCTTGCAAAAAATTTTGCTGATGCTTATCGAATATATATTTTTTTTTCTAAACCGGGAGAAATCAGGAATAATTACCAGGAGAACCGGCAGATAGCCGGGAGACAAAAATTTTAAAAATAGTGGCCACCCTATAAATATTTGCATTTAAATTGATTGTAACTGATTTTGATGAATTGTTTTTAGGTTTCGCATACGTCTTCTAATGTCGAAGAAGTGGACGCAGCAGGTGATGCAAGACATCGATCTTTCCCAGAGCCCTCGAGCAAAGAATTCATTTTGCGAGCAGTCACGCCTAGACCTTCACCCTCATGTACTCCACAACCTCAGCGATTATACGTTTGTCTTGAACGCGACAATATCCGACTAGCTGGAGCATTTTCAGAGGACACAATATTTTTGTAATTCAAAATCGTTCCATATCACAATTCGATCCGAAAGCCATGGATTTGTCAAAAGTGAGTCTCACTTTTCTTGTCTCCAATCAAATTCTATATCCCGATATTCAATTATTGAAATATTCATATCCAGGTCATGGAGACTTCAAAGGATTTATAGCATATTTTTACCTCAGATAAATTTCCTATTTGATGACTTAACATAAGGTGGAGGTTTTAATAGTTCTTTTGATGTACACATTTTTAAATTGCTTTCTAAAATTGTTAAGTGACGAAAAATAGAGAAATGAAAACCAAAAAAGATTAAAACTAGAAAACTGGTACTTTTTTATATTGTGCAATGTACCATAATGAAATTATAAAAGCCTACTAGAGCCAAAAATAGAGGAACATACCAGCCGTTGATATCTTACAATCAGTAGTATCTTAAATCTAGGAACAATTAAATAGCTTTCTTGAGTTTCGATTTTGGGAATGAATCCCTTTTTCTACGTAAAGTCGTTCTAGTTTTGTTACACGTTTAATTATTTAGAAGAACTTTTTATAACTAAATGTATATAATACATTTATAAATTCTATTTGTTACTCCTTTTGAAATAAAAGTGAGCTTAGGTGTTTTAGAATAAAATTTTTCCTTAGAGATCTGGTTGTTTTATTACATATTACCTCCCATGAAAATTGTCATATGTGGCTAAGGGCTGCTTTCAGTTTGTTCTTTTGAATTTTTCAGAATTTTGTAAATCGCCATTTCCAAATGAGGAATTTTAGTTCTAAAAATTTATTTCTAAAAGAGAAAAATTAAATTGTAAATGATTCATTAATAATAAAGCCAACAATTCTGTTCTCAACTTTTTGACCAAATGTTTTAAAAATGACAAAAGGATTCTATTCATGACCTCCTGATAATATTAGACGAGGTTATATGTATTTATCATTTTGCTATCACAATTAATTAATTTTATTAATTTTAAGCTTCGAAGATTTTAAAGTATTTTTTTTTAATTTTTGCAGGCTTTTAAAAAAAGTTAGGAAACATTATTTTTTAAGCTATTTGGAAGCTTTAGAAGTTTTGAAAAGATTCGACAATTATGAAATTTGTTGAGAAGATTTCAACAAATTTTTAAACAAACTAGAGTTTTGAAATAATTTTTTAAAATTTTGAAAGGTTTCAGCAGAATAAAAAAATTGTCTTGATATTTCTGGGAAAATTTTTTATGATTTTTTTATTTTACCAAATTTCTTTTGAGAAAATGTTTAAAAATATTTTGAAACATTAAAAAAGATTTCCTAAATCGTCAAAAAAGAATGTAGAAGATTTTCAGGAAATTTTTTTTTCAGAAATCTTCAAAAATCTTTCTGAATTTTCTCGAGAAACCTAGGAAAATTATATTTATATAACCTTAAAACCAATAAATGAAGAAACTGAAAAATAAACAGTTATTCAAAATGTTTATTTTGTATTAAAAAGTATTTCCCCCTTCAAATTACAAGACTTATAATTTGCCTGACATTTTTTTCTCTTCTTGACTGAAAATACTTTTTTGGTTGAAAATTCAACCATTTTTTTGGAAATTCGTTTCTCGGTTTGAAAATTCATCTCATTTGTCGAAATATATATTTTTTTTTAAAATAAAATTGCAACTGTTTGGTTTGAAAATTTTTGTTGTTCGAGGATTCAACTATTTTGATCAATATTCGTCTTTTTGGGTGAATTCATCTTTTTTTTATTGAAAATTAAACTACTTGGCTAACTTAATTTAACTTTTAACATTATTAAAAATTCACTTGTTTAGTTGAAGGTTCATCTTTTTGACTGAGGATTAAACTATTTTATTGAAAATTCGTTTTTTTTTTATGAATTTCAACTATTTTTAGAGAATTCATCATTTTTGGTTGAAAATTCAACAAATTTATTGAAAAGTTATTATTTTGGTTGAAGATTCATAAGTTTAGTTGAAAATTTCATCTTTTTGGTATAAAATTAATCTTCTTGGTAGAAAATTCATGTATTTGGTTGAAAATGAACTTTTTTCTTGAAAATTCATATATTCGCGTCAAAAAATTTAACTGATTTGTAGAAAAATCATCTTTTTTTGGAAAATATTAATTTTTTTTGGTTAAAAATACAACTGGTTGAAAACTAGTCTTTTTTTTGATGATTTTGACTGTTGTTGATAAAAATGAAAATCGATAGAAATATCAACCAAAAAATCATATAAAAAAAAATATCATTTTTCGTTGAAAATTGATCTTTTTTATTTGAAAATTCAACTATTTGTTTAAAGATTAACTTTTTTATTGAATTTTATATTTGGCATCTGAAATGTTCAAATTGAAAGTTTTTTTATATTTAAACATTGATATTTCAAATTTTCTCAACAAACTTAGAAAAACTACATTTATATAACCTTAAAAACAAATAAACCTATAAAATCAACAGTTATTCGAAAATTTTATTTTGCATTAAAAGTTATTTTTCCCTCACATCGAAAAACTACACGCGCGCGATTGCTGATGCTAATCCTATCTAAAAAAATTGATATTACCAAATATCTCGAAAATTTTTGGCCATTGTTGTCGAAAACCTGATTGGTTGGGACATTGCGTGAATACGACTTTTAGTTGCTGTTTTCAGTTTTTCTATCGATCAATAAAGATCATAAAGATTACGAATTTTCTGCACCATCAATTTTGTAAATTAAATTTCCATATAAGTAATTTTATTTCATCATAAAATTTTTTTCATAATATTTCTCAACATTATTGATAAACGAGAACATTTTAATTGTGAATGATTTTTTAATATTGAGAAATAATTATGTTCTTAACAATTTACAGATTTTGCTACCACACTATAATTTGTAAACTTATACTTTTTCAAAGAGATAAGAAATTTAAATTATAGGTAAAAACTTATTTTGAAGAATTCGAAAAAGAATAGAAGCTTTTTACTAATTTTGACAGATTTAAGGAGATTAAATGGTTTTTTAAAAGAATTTTGGGAAAATTTTAAATGTTTATTTATTTATTTTTAAAGATTAATTTCAAGTTTTGAAGATTTGAAAATGTGTCGAGAAAAAAAATAAAGATTTTAAGACAATTTTTTTTTTTAATTTTGCAGGATTTTAAAATACTCTAGGAAAACTGAATTTTAAGAGAATAAAAAAAATTCTTAAGATTTCCGGGGTATTTCAAATAATTACTTATTTTGAAAAATGAATTGTAAGAGAACATTGGGAAAGATTTCCAATTATTTCAAATGATTTCCTAATACTTCGAAATAAAATATTGAAGTCTTTAAAGCAAAAATGTTCAAAAGTTTTAATTTTTCAAGATTACAACATTTTATAAATAATTCGAATAAGTTTCAAAGATATTTAGAAAGGTTTTGAAAAGAATTTAAAAAAGTATTATGAATTTGAAAAGATTAAACAAATCTTTGAAAAAAATGTAGGTTTTTTTAATATTTCGTAAAAAATGTATGAGCTTTTTAAGAGAAAATTTTATAAGGAAGTTGAAAAAGATTTCAAAACAATGTTAATTATTACCTAAAATGTTGAAAAAATAATGGAAAAGATTTTAAATCAAAATTTTGGAATATTACACGATCACAAAATTTTCGTAATAATTCGAGTAAGTTTAAGGGATATTTAGAGGTTTTGAAATTATTCAAAAATAATAAAAAACTTGTAAACATTTCAAAAAATTAAAAAAATGCAGTTTTCGAAGAAAGCTTTTTAGGAATTTCGAGTTTTTAAGAGAATGAAACATTTTTCTTTAGATTCCTAAGAACATTTGAAATGATTTTTTAAAATAAAATTTTTTAAAATAAAATGGTAAAATCCTGTAAAATATGACCTATTTATTTATAATTGTTAAATTAAATTAATTGTATTTATGATGTATTTATGATTTATTTATGTATTTATGATTCTTTTTCGACATATCTGAAATTTTCAAAAATCTTCTTGAATCTTTTCAAAAGAATTTTAGGGAAATTATAGTGATATAAATGTAAAAAGACTGATAATACTTATTTCCTTGTTCTCAGATCTAAGAATCTAATTTTTGTTCGAATTTAGGTGTTCAAAAATTGTTAACATATAAAAAGTTATACGACATTTTTCCTACAAATCATTTGTCCCGTCAAATCGAAAAACTACATGCTGGCGTTTGATGATGCTAGTCGAGTATAAAAAGACGGTAGGATCTTAAGTTGAAAATTTTCAAAAGTCTTTCACGAACAAGAAAAATAATAAGGTATTAAAATAATTTTATTTACACTATTTACAAAATTGTAACGTTTTAACATTTCAAGAGTCTGAAATTAGAAAAGAAAAAGGTAGTATCTATACGTCCTGACACAAGCCCTTTTCCCTTTTCAAGCTCCTCCTTGCTTTTGCTAGGTCCGTACGTTTAGACACGACCGTGTTATAAAAATACATAAACGTATGGACTGTCCGGACATTTAGACTCGGCCAAAGCAAAAACTAGAGTCTTGAACTTGATACTTAAAATAAGTAGAAGTCTTCAATCATGGAGCAAAAACAAAGTTTTCTCGAGTTTTGGTTTAGCGAATAGAACATTTTGCACTACATCATCAAATTCTTCAAGTGCTAGCTGAGCATGTAAACGTAAAACAGAATCTTCATCGTTGTCTCTTAAATGTTTAAGTCCACGATATAAAACTACAAGATCACTTCCTAAACTTGATAGCATTTCTTTTCCAAGTCCTCGCAGCAGCAAAGTTGCTACAAGAACTCCCGCCCGTCTACACTGATATTCTTTATCAGTTTTTATTATACATCCAATGCAGTAAAGAATCTAAAACAAAATTAATATCAAGTTTAATTAATACTAGAAACATTCCGTTGAGAATTAATCCTAAAAATGAAAAAACTAGATTGCTATGCTTCCAACCATCATATTATCATGAGGGAAGAATGATTCAAATCTAAATTTTAAAATGCCAACGTTAAGAAGATGACGGATAGAATTAGTCAAATTTTATTATTATACGCTAATTGATTCTATGGGAAAAATTAATTGTACGTGACATTACTTATTTATACCTCTGTGATAAGATTTCCGACCCGAAAACCAAGAACTTTGCACAATTCTCCGAGACAGGAGAGACTTGAAGAACGTACAAGAGGATCGGGATCTCTCGTTCCACACAAGAAGGCATTTACTAAGAGAGATTTATACTTTGGTGCCATCTCACCTTAAAAATTGAAATTGAACAATTAATTAGAAAGCTAACAGAAATTAATTTACTCGAGGATTTGATCCCTAGAGTGATCCAAAAATGCATTAGAATGTTTTTTGTTCGAATTTTCATGCATATCGCTCCCAAATTTGTTCGAATGTACACAAAAAATGCGTTTTTTAAAAATGATGTTTAGAGCTTCCGCAAACCCTATTAAGTTTAACACGTAATTCCCATAAGAAAAAAATACGTTTTTGTACATTTTATTTAGAATCGTCAATATTAGGTGAACCGAGCGGAAACTCAACATTTCTCTTCACAGTTAGTCTACTTTATAAAAAAGTTTTTTTTTATAAAAAGAGTCTGCTTTATAGGGTCCCAAAAAAACCCGTAAGTGAAAATTTGGGTATTGCGAGTTTTTAGCGCTAATTATAATTTTTTGCAGTTTTTTAAATACAAATTGTTTCTAATACATAAAATACTACTTTCTACTGATAACTAGACATTAGAAAATCATTGGTTTTCAGAATTTTCACATTTATTTTCAACTTTTCAGTTAGAGCGAAGCAATAATCAATTAAATTTAACATAAATCATTGTTGAAACCATTTATTATTATTTTTAATAATACTACATTAGAATAAGTCTAGAAAGTTACATTTTTTTCTAAAATTTTCCACTTTTTGTCCACTTTTCAATTAGAGTGAGATAAAAATTAATGAAATGTAGCAAACATATTTATTGAACAAATTATTATTGTTTATAATTATATACTCCTGCATTATTGCTTAAATATTTGCTGTTTTTTTATGACATTTTTAACTTTTTATCCACTTTTCACTTAGGTAATTAATTTCAATTAGTTAAATAAGTTAACAAACATAATTGTTTAAATAATTTATTATTGTTTATAACTATCTTCTCTTTGATAATTGCTAGAAAGTTACGGTTTTTCTGACATTTTTAACTTTGCTTTGGCTTTTTAATTATGAACAAATAATAAATAAACGTTAGAGAGAATCATTTTTAAACAATCTTTCTTTTTTGTGAATATATTTCTCTGAAATAAAAGAGGTATTTGAAATATTCTTCAAATTTTTTCTATGGATCATGTTAAATTTAAATTTTCCTTGAAGCAGTTACTAAGAGCCTTTTTGTTTAAATTATTATTAATATTTATCATCAGTTCCTAACTAAAATGTCAAATAAAAGCTGAAAATTTCAGAAAAACCCGCAACTTTCTAGCATTACTCTAAGGGAAGATAGTTATAAGCAATAATAAATTGTTTAAACAATTATTTAATAACTTGCATTAATTATTATTATCTCACTAAGTAAAAAGTGGACGAAAAGTTGAATGGTTCAGAAAAAACTGTAACTTTCTAGCATTATTCAAAGAGAATGCTATTAAAAATAATACTAAATTGTTTAAACAACTATGTTAACTTGAATTAATATAAACTGACTCTATTAGATAAGTGGACAAAAAGTAGAACGAAAACCCGCTACTTTCTAGCAATATTCTAACAAAATATTGTTATAAATAGTATTTTGTTTAAAGAATTATTTTTGTAAAGTCTAATTGCTTCTGGCCTTGCTCTAACCAAACAGTTGAAAGCAAGTTGAAAAATTCAGAAAAAACGGGACTTTCTAACTCTATTGTAAAATAAAATTTCTATAATAAATAATCCATTGTTTAAACAATTAATTTAAAGATCTAATTATCAATAAGACGTAATACTTTATGTATTAGAAACAATTTGTATTTGAAAAACTGCAAAAAAATAATAATTAATGCCAAAAACTCGCAAAACCCAATTTTGCACTTATGGGGTTCTTAGGGATCCTACGAAACAAACTTATGGGGGTGATATTTAAAAAGTAATTTTTGATTCGTATTCTGCGGTTTATTGTAAGCAGAAATATTTAGTTTGAACTCAATTCACTTGATATTGACGATTTCGAATAAAATTTACAAAAACGTATTTTTTTCTTATGGGGGAAAAAAACTTCCAATGCATTTTTGGACCACCCTAGTGGTCAATCCATCGAATTTTCTTTAAAACAAGAGAAAAACAATTGACGTACCTAAGGACCTTGTTGTTTTCATTAATATTTCTCCAAGTTTTGCTCTCGTCTCAGGTGTGATTTCACCAGAACCAGATCTCTGAGGCATGTCTATAAACTCTTGAACGAGAATCTCGATAACTTTTTGTGGGAAGTGCATAGCTAAAGCACAAACTCCATTGACTGCTGCCAAATAAATAAATGAATCTTCGTGCTTGAGATTTTCCTGCAAGTTAAAAAGCTTTATATAAACATAAATCGTTTACTATGCAGCAGGGTGGCATATATTTTTTCTCTCTCGAATTTTCATACATATCGCCTCCAAAATTGATCGAATCCACAAAAAAAAATAATTTGTTTTTTAAAATGATATTTAGAGGTTCCGCGAGCCCCGTGAAGTTTAACACGTATTTCCCATTAAGAAAAAAATATGTTTTTGTAAATTTTATTCAGAATTCTCAATATTAGGTGAATCGAGTTGAAACAAGATTCCTCTTCACAATTAGCAATAGAATGCAAATGAATATTTAATTTTTCAATATCACCCCCATAAGTCTGTTTTATAGGATCCCAAGAAACCTCATAAGTGCAAACTTAGGTTTTGCGAGTTTTTGGCGTTAATTATGATTTTATTTCGATTTTAAAAAATAAAAATTGTTTCTAATACTTAAAATATTACTCGCTATTTGATAACTAGATGCTTAAATTAATTTTTTAAACAATTTATTATTGTTTTTAGCAATTTTCTCTTAGAATAGAGTTAGAAAGTCGCATTTTTTAAAGAATTTTTCAACTTTTTTTTTAACTTTTCAGTTAGATCGAAGCATCAATCAATTAATTTTAACAGAAATAATTGTTCAAACAATTTTTTATTTGCATTAGTATTGCAGTTTTTTCTAAAATCTTCCACTTTTTACCCAATTTTCAATAAGAGTTAGTTAATAATTAATTCAAGTTAACAAACATAATTGTTTCAACAATTTATTATTATTTTTAATAATATTCTCTTTGAATAATGCTAGAATGTTGCAGTTTTTCGGAAATATTCAAATTTTGTCTACTTTTTGCTTACAATGAGTTGATAATTAGTGACTTTTAACAAAAATAATTGTTTAAAAACATTATGATTGTTTATAACTATCTTCTTCTATAGTAATGCTAGAGAGTTGCGGCTTTTTCTGAAATTTTCCAATTTTTGGGCAACTTTTCATTCAAAGTGAGGTAATAATAAATGCAATTTAGCAAACATAATTGTTTAAACCATTTTTTGCTTTTTCAATAATGGAGTAATTCACAAAATACGTGATAAGTTAAGGGGGGGGGGGGCTTTCACAGTATCTTTCTCCATGTTAAGTGCAATGGAAAAAGCATCCACTGTACGCTTAGAGCGAGGTAAAAATTAATAAAATTTAACAAGCATGATTGTTTAAACAAATTATTATCGGTTATACTATCTTCCTCTACAGTAACTAGATAGTTGTGTTTTTTTCTGAAATGTTAAACTTTTTGTCAACTTTTCACTGAGAACGAGTTGATACTTAATGCAAGTTAACAAACATAATTGTTTAAACGACTTATTATGGTTTAACACTATCTTCTCTTAAAGTAATGCTAGAAAGTTGCAGGGTTTTCTGAAATTTTCAGCTTTTCTATGACTCTTTAGTTAGGAACAAATAATAAATATTATTACTAATTTAAAAAAAGACTCTCAGTTACTACTTCAAGGAAAATTTACATTTAATATGATCCACATAGAACATTTGAAGAATATTTGTCTCTATTTTTTATTTATTATTTGTTCCTGACTAAAAAGTCAAAGAAAAGCAGAAAATTTCAGAAAAACCTGAAACTTTCTAGCATTACTCTAAGTAAGATAGTTATAAACCATAATAAGTTGTTGAAAGAATTACGTTTGTTAACTTGCATTAATTATGAACTCGCTTTAAGTGAAAAGTTGACAAAAAGTTTAACATTTCAGAAAAAAACACAACTCTCTATTATTATTATTGTAGAATAAGATAGTTATAAACGGTAATAATTTGTTTAAATAATTATGTTTGTTCAATTTAATTATTTTCAACTCGCTCAAAGTGAAAAGTGGACAAAAAGTTCAATATTTCAGAAAAAAGCGCAACTTTCTAGCATTATTCAATGATAATATTATTGAAAATAATAAAAAATGGATTGAACAATTATGTTTATTAACTTGAATATATTATTACCTCACTGTAATTGAAAATTCGACAAAAATAGAAGAATTTAAAAAACAGCAACTTTCTAGCATTGTTCTAAACGAATATTATTACAAATAATAATAAATTGTTTAAACAATTATTTATATTAAATATAATTGATTATTGCCTCGCTCTAACTGAAAAATTGGACAAATTCGGAAAAACCGCGACATTTTCAATATATTCTAAGAGAAAATTGCTAAAAACAATAATAAATTGTTCACAACATTTATGTAAACTTCTAATTGTCAGTAGAAAGTAGTATTTCATCAAACTAGCGAAACCCAATTTTTCTCTTATGGGTTTTTTTTGGGACCCTATGAAACAGACTAATTGGAGTGATATTTAAAAAGTAAATTCATTTGCATTATATAGATAATTGTGAAGAGAAATGTTGAGTTTCAACTCGATTTACCTAATATTGATTCTGAATAAAATGTACAAGAACGTATTTTTTTCTTATGAGAAATACGTGTTAAACTTCATGGGGCTTGCGGGACATTTAAATATAATTTTTTTTTTTACTCATTTACTTTTTTTGTAGATTCGAACAAATTTGGGCGCAATATGCATGAATATTCGAAGAAAAAAATTCCAATGCACGTTTGGACCACCATACTATGCAACTTATTACAAACATAAATCTCTACTGACTTGAAATAGATAAATGAGGACATCTCGTTTTGCGATAACATCAGGATTCGATGCCTCTACTAATTTTGTCAAGGAAATAATTCCATGTGCGCGTATTGGAAGCAATGGGTCTGCGAGATCTTTCAAAGCCTTATCGAAATCACTCTCTCGTTTGGAATCCGCCGACAAATCGTAAAATCTTTGAGGTGTAGAGTGGGTCCTGACAATATTTAGAATCTCATTGACAAGACTAATTACATGTTCTGACATGGCACCGGAACTTTTCTCTTTTCCTAAAAACCTACTGAACTCTTCAAAAGGTTCCCAATTTAGTGGTTTTCCTCTCTCAGATAATATTACTTTCACCAACATTAAACTAACATACAAGATATCGAAAGCATCATCTTCATTATCTTCTCCTTCTTTTGCCCTTTTCAAACGTTTCTCTTCAAAAAGAGATTTCACAAACGACAAAAGTGGTCTAGGATTTTTGATCTGGGCATCTTGAACAATTTTGGTACTTGAGAGTCTTGACAGAAGTTTAACAGCTGCTAGTTGCTTTCCAACTCTTTCGATAGTGTCGATATCATTTTCTAAAATTTCATCTTTCTCTGTAGCGTTTCTAAATTTCGCCAGGGACTTCAACAAGTAATTGAATAATGAAGAAGCAAGAGTTTCATCAGATTGAACCAAATCAAAAATACAATCTGCAAGTTCTTCGTGGTCTAAATCCACAGCCTTTCCAGTTATTTTGAATCCACCTGTTGATCCGAACTCAAAAGACAATTTATTCCCAAAGTGTGTGGATTCTAATTTTTGCATTTCGTGGTCGAGAAAAGCCGAAAATGTGATTTCTCTAGTCGATTCATCTGAGAGGATCTTTAGTAATAGTTGGCTGATTTTTTCTCGATAGGCAGAAATACTTTTAGTTGCCTTTAAATGCAAATGGAATAACGGAATCGATATTTCTAACAAAAGTTTAGCAGGCAAAGTTTTGAATTCCGCTTCAGTGCTCAGAAAACACTTTGAAAGTGTTTCTATACAATTCGTCACTTCCTCTTCGGTTTTCAATGATTCTTCATTGTTTGGTTTTATCAATAATGGTTCTGCAATCACACGAAATATTTTTCTGATGCAAACTTCTGGATTGAACTGATAGAGAGCAGAGATGCAAGAATTTGCGATTGTTGCCCCGTATTTCAAACTTTTGGACGTTAAAATTTCAAGCAGCTGGAAATAAGTTACACAAATTTATAGACCGAAAATTTAATTTTCTATTGGACTTGCTAACATGAGTAAATTAATTTAATATGATAACAGACCTCGGACTCATTTGAGTAATTCAAAATAGTGTCAATAGTAGCATACATTTTGAAAAATAGTAGCAAAATAGTGTCATGAAATTTTTTAAATATGAAAATGGAGTTAACTATTTTTTTAAATACCCTAAAAGCTTTGAAATTCGTTGAAAACATTTAAAAACCTCTCAATCGGTTAAGATTCTCTAAAAATTCCAGAAAAACTCGTCAATCTTTTGAAATCCATTAAAAAACTTTTAAATACCTTGAAATTCATAGAAAGCTCTTAAAACCTTATAATTTCTTTTGAAATCTTGTAAGTCCATTAAATCTGGTGAAATTCCTAGTATTTCTGCACAAATCGAGTAAAATCCCGTAAAACATCTTAGTATTATTATTTATTAAACCATTAATTAAACGTGAAAAATTTTTGAAAAAAAAACTTTTAAAAAGATATTAAAGAATTTCGAAAGGTTTCAAGGGAATACAAATATTGTCTTTAAATTCCTGAGGAAAAATTGAAATAATTTTTTATTCTGATAAATTAAGTTTTAAAGAAAAAAACACTTTGAAATCCCGTAAAATCTCATGGAATATAATAAAGACCCTTATCCTTTGAATTAAAATCTTGTCATTTCTTTAAATTCCTTGAAATATATAGAAATTCATCATAATCTTATGGAATATTTTAATTTCTGTTAAAATGCTATGAATACCTCAAATATTGTAAAATTCTTTGAAATCCCTTGAACTTTGGCAAACACCGTAAAAATTCTTTGAAATCTTCAAACACTCCTGAAACATTTTGAAATCATTTGAAATTGCTTACAAACTTTTTGATCTCTTAAAAATTTCTATAATCTTTCGAAATTCTTTGAAATCTCATGAAAGTCATGAGAATTTTTTGAAATACACTATATTTTTAATGTTCCTTTTAAACGTTAAAAAGCCTTCAAATATTGTGAAATCCTCTAAATCATCTTGAAATCTTCTAAATTTTTAAAAATTGCTTAAACAATTTTTAATCTTTGGAATCCTTCAAATTCTTCCTTTGAAATCTTTGAAATCCTATGGTATATTTTATACTCTTTTAAAATACCTTAAAATTTCTGTAATGACTTGAAATTTTTTTAAATCTTTGAAATCCTTGGAAATTCTATAAAAACCTGAAGGTCTGGTAGAACCCCTACAAAAATCGGAATTTGTAAAATCACTTAAAATTTCATTAAAAATATTGAAAACTTTTAAATCCTCTGAAATCAGATAAAACTACTTGAAATCTTTTAAAACCCATAGGAATCGGTTGAAATCTTCTACAACTTTTAGAAATCCTTTTAAACGTTTTCAAAATGTTTGAAATCTTAAAAATCTTGTAATCTTTTTAAATTTCGATTTTTGAGATCGCGCACGGTGATCATCAATCATATTCGACCTAAAAGTTCTTCAACTCGACTTTTCTATTCAGAATACTTTTATTCTGATAATTTTGAAGTATTTTTTACTCAAAAATAAAATAAAGTCGCTAGTCCTTTTTGAAATAGGTAAAATTAAAATTTAAGACAATTTTCTAAATATTTTAAATTATTATTTAGGAAGTGTTCATCTGCATTAAAAAGTTAGTAAAAAAGTATCATAAAATAATTGGATAAATTGAAAACTCTATGTGTTTTATGGAGGATTCTGTATAACAGAAAATAGCTCATTGTCAACAAGAAATAAGTATTTTATTGATTGTTTATTACTTTTGGATAGTTTTTGAACGTTTTAAATATTTGAAGACAAATTTATCGAGCCCTTTTTGATAAAAGTAAAATTAAATTATTTGTTTTACATTTTAAATTATTATATAGGAAGCGTTATTTCGTCTTAACAACTTAGTAAAAAAGTATCATAAAATAATTGGATAAATTAAAACCTGTGTGTTTTATCAAGGTTTTTATATAGCAGAAAATAGTACTTTGTCATTAAGGTTATTAAAGCGATTTTGCACTCCACTTACCTTTATTGTTTATTATTTTTAAATAGAATTAAAACTTTTAAATATTTAAAGAAAAAAATTATCAATCCCTTTTTGAAACACGTAAAATTAAATCCTATTTTTACACAAAATATATGTTTATTTAACAAAAAAACCTGTAGGCTCGGGAGAAGAAAGTATTTCGCATAATTTTTATTCAATTTCCTGCTGGTCGCACTACTAAAAAAAATGAAAAAAAAAAACTTTAAAAAAGTTGGAAAACCATTTTTTATATTTTTAAGTCTCTTCAAGATTTTAAATTAGCCTTTTAACTATTTACAAATCTACACAAAGATGCTTTCTGTAAAGAAACATTGAGTTCAAAAACTTTTAGGTTGAAGATGGTTGAAGCTCACCGAAGAAGTTTGAAAATATGCTTAAAGGCAAAGTGAGAAAATAGTAATATTGGTGACATTTTTTGTCAAAATAGTTGCATCGTTGAAAAGAATGTCAATAGTGCCGTGTATCCGAGGCCTGTAATAAATATACCTGCGAGCAAACTGAGTTATAATATTCTTCAGAATTGCCATGTGAAACTGCAATTAATCTCGCTACGACATCCAATTTTTCCCAGCTGGTTCCAGATTCACAAGTATCTTCGCAAACAGCTTGGATTAAAGAAATTATGCCATTTGATTTAACGATTCCCTCAATTAAAAACTTTATCAAATGTGCTTTCAACCACCGCGGTGATTTCTGAGCCCCATTTAAAATCATAAGTTCCTTCAAAACAATGCTTTGCGCACATTCTTCGATTAATTTCAGCAGTTTAGAGTGGAACTCTTCCTGGTCGGCTTTTAATTTAGAGTATAATTCACTCGTCATTTTGAGTTCTGAATTCGATGCTGAAATATTAGGATCACAATCAGATTCAGGTTTTTTTAATGGGGCGAAGGATAATTGCAACAATCCTGCGAATAGCGATCCAAGATGAGGAAGAAATACTGGTCGTAGTGAGAGATTATAGAAAGAGTCTGAAAATACTCGAGACGTGTCGGATAATCGCTCATATTTCTGCAAAAAATACGAATTTTTAAATTTATCTTTCATAATTTGTGAATATTTCTTAAAAGAATTTTACTGGTACCTGCATAATTGTTAATGTTTCTTGACTAAATAGAGTAAGTTGGGAATAAGTAGATGTATTTTTAATTCCTATTCCAGGTAATAAACAAGGAGCAATTCCAATCGCTGCGGCGATGCCAATCGATTTTTTGATAGTTTGATATTGACTCACGCTGAGTAAATTTTCTTCAATTGTTAGATCTTTTTTTTCTAAGTCTTTCAATATAAACAAAATCGTATAAAGATATTCCTGCCTGGGAAGGAAGTTTTTTTATAATTTAACATGTGAACTAATTTA
Source organism: Andricus grossulariae (assembly GCA_011634705.1). Taxonomy (NCBI): domain Eukaryota; kingdom Metazoa; phylum Arthropoda; class Insecta; order Hymenoptera; family Cynipidae; genus Andricus; species Andricus grossulariae. Next base: position 31,723 of record JAABKJ010000602.1, on the reverse strand, counting down.
TTTTTATACACCAAAATAAATTAATATTGATGAAGTTATTAATAATAATGTGTCATAATAGATCTCAACTTACGATATTTTAATATTTTCATTTCCTTCCTTAATTTCAGATTTAATGCGCGATTGAACATCTTCTGACAAAAAGGAAAATGCCTTTTCCATTATTTCTCCTGGGTCCTTCTTTTCACTCTGATCTGCATTTTCTAAAAATACAATACATTAATATATTTACTCATTTTACGTGTGTTCAAAAAATATTAGTTTTACTGAAAAGATTCTTAAGTGTGAGATTAGTTAATAATTTAGAATATACATACTTTGGTCTTGTTCTGTTAGTACTTCGAGTACTTTTATCAAATCCATGGTCAATGCGATAATTGATCCCAAAGTCGTTTTGGAAAGACAATTTTCCGTAGAAATGTTACAAAAACATGACAATATTTTGTTAATTCTCAGGACCTATAATAATAATTGTTAATAACAGTGTTTGATTGTACGCGTTACTTATTTGAAAAATTAACGGTAACACTGACGCATTACAATTTTTGGGTAAATGTATTGCAAAGTAACGTACGTTGATTTACGAAATTTGTTAATAATATTTATAATAAATTGCACGTGGAGTGAAAACAAAACAAACCTAAAAAGATTTTTGATCGTTTTATCAATGCTCACTTAAGAAATAAATGAAGAGAACATTTATGTTTTTGTAAATAATTCGACAAATACGCAAAGTAAAACAAATGGTTCATAGATATTTAAGTTTTCTTTTCGGATTCTTATGAGTTTTACCGTCTTCTTTCGCAATCCGTCGGAAAATTAACAAAAAAAACCTTCAAAATTTACAAAGCGGCGACGATTTGTTTAAAAATAGAAAGTCTGTTTTCGCCAAAAACAAACACTTATATTTTTTGCCAACTGTTTTTTAATTTGGCCTTCTATAAGCAAGACATCCTGTAAGTTTTATGCGGACTAAGTCATTTTTGTGGTTACGATAATTTTTTTTCATAAAATCAAATTATGACATTTTTTCGGACCAACTGGGTTATTCAGATCCCGGATTCGGATTCGGCGACCCCAAAAACATATAGATATGCTCGTTTAGTTTACCGGGCATGAAGACATTTTTTTTTTTGCAAAAATATACAAGAAAAATCGCTCTTTTCGTAGATTTTGCGTCTATTTTGCGTTTTTCCGAAAAATATGAGCCAACTGGGTTATTCAGACCCCAAAAACATATAGATATGCTCGTTTAGTTTACCGGGCATGAAGACATTTTTTTTTGCAAAAATATACAAGAAAAATCGCTGTTTTCATCGATTTTACGTCTATTTTTGCGTTTTTCAGAAAAATATGAGCCAACTGGGTTATTTGGACCCCGGATTCGGATTCACCGACCCCAAAAACATATAGATATGCTGCTGGTTAAGTCCACCGGGAATGAAGATATTTTTTTTTGTAAAAATATACAAGAAAAATCAGAACTTCAGGTAGTTGTACCAAAAAAAAAGATCTCTGAAAAAAAGTTTCCCTATGATTTTAAGAATCAAAATAATATTTATAATGAAACAATTTAAAAAAAAAATGTTTATTTTAAATTAGAAATGTTTAAGACTAAGAAAAAACATTTATTTTAACAATATGTTTTGCAACTGAATTGTTTCTTACTATCGTTTCTTATCGGTCTTTTAAAAATCCTTGAATCATATTAAATGATGGCTTATTTTTTTGGGGAAAACATTCTCTACAACCCAACTGTTTTCAATTTTGAAAGTAAATTTTTCTATGTAGGGAATGTTTGTTGTAAAGGGAATGTTTTCTATGTAATCCCGAGTAATACCTATAATCTTGTGTACTCTCATGAAAACTTGTATAATCTCATGTAATCTTTTGTAATCTCATACGTATAATGTAATCTTGTGTAATCTCACTTAATCTCTTGTAACCTTATGAAATCCCGTAATCTTGTAATCGACTGTGATTAAACCCTCGATTTTTTCAATATTAAAAAAAAATCTGCTAATATAAAGGAAGGCATCCTCTCAGTAAAACTCACCAAAGTCCCTAAAGTAAATTCAAATATCTAAATGAGGTCATAAACTATAGAACTTTAAAGAAGAAATTTCGTGATTTAAAAAAAAATGGATGTCAAGATTAAAATATCCATAAATTTGTAAAACAAAATTGTTTTCAAATCGAAAATATACGCATTGGCTCATTTCCTCTAAAGATAAACATATTTCGTCGCTGAGAGATTCTGCGACTTAAAAATTAAAACCAGAATTATTGTTCGACACAGCAAGACCTATTCTTATTGTTAAAATTTTTCGTTTGACTGATGAACTTTTTGAAAAAATATTTTTATTACAAAAAAAAAAGAAATTCTATGTAAATTTTGTCAGAATTATTAATACTGTAAAATAAAAACAGTGTGCATATTATTATTGTAAAATTCTTTATAAAATTACCTGAATTGAAGTATTTTTAAGTTTTTATTTTTTTTTATTTTTAAGTTGAAAAACACTTTTAAATAAAAAACTATCTAAAGTCTTGCGAATTTAAAATTACCTATTAGAAATTGTAGATAGAAAAGTAACGCCAAGGTTTACTGATTTCATCTATAAAACCCAATTTAATGTAATTTACTTTCATAAAAAAATAGGAAAAATCTATATGTACAGGTTATGTTCATACATTTCTTATACCGGTAAATAGTGATCAAGAAAAAAGTAATAATATTATTTTAAAAAGTATAATTTAATTTGCAAACTTACGTTTTATATGTTCGACTGTATATTCCTGAATTTTACTAAAAAGATTGAACAATTTTGACAGAAATCTTGTTTATTTACAAATGCGGCATCAGCTGATTTTTCGATTGAATCCCTCTAGCGGTCTGTTCAATTACTAAAAATACTATTCAACGTTATCAAACGTTACTGTGTGGCCAATGGCTAAATTAATTTAATTGATAACGTTTTTATTATAGTAAAATGTCAATTTTAATAACGAACATCCAAGCAGCAGGCAGATTATGGCTAAACGGAATAATTAAACCGGTAATTATACACTTCACAACCAATTTCCTGACAACCAAATACAAAAATTCCATACTTATAGGTTATGTCCTCAAGAGGCATTTCTCGTGTGCCGAATCTTTTTCAACTTGAGTCAGAAGTTCAAAAACTCGAAAAGAGCAATGCACCAGGTGCACGAAAACCTGGTGTCGACGGAAGCTACATCAATACAGACAGAACTGTGCAAATTCCCGTGGAAACCAGCATAAAATACGTCGAGAGCGAAGGTTAGTTTTTCTAACAAGTTTTCTTGGTTAGGTTTGAACAAAAAGTATAAAATCCTTAAAACATCATGTGTTCTTTATCTATATTCAAATTTTAACACATTTAATTTGCGTTGTCAGCTTACAAAACAACCTACGGAGAAGAGCCGGTCTGGAAACTCTACAGGCGGAACTTTAAAGGTCAATTTGCTCCTAGGAAAACCAGGAAGACGTGTATCGTGAGTAAAATTTACGAACTTACGATTTTTTCCCAAATTTTAATTTAAGAAATTAATTTCAGAATAGGTCAAGATTTCAATTTCTTTTTGACGTTCAGCATTCAATTTTAACTACAAAATTCTTTGAAATTAAAAAAACATCAAGAATCCAATGATCAAATTTGGACAACACAATCTTAAATTTCTCCATTCAAATTAAAAAAACGAAAATAAAGAAAGAGGAAAGAAACAGAAGGCAACCTCCAAATCGCCGTCCATCTTTTCTGTCATTTTTTCTCTTTCGATTTGGAGGCTGAATTATTTTGCTATCCCAGGGTATCCGCAGGTCAGAGAAAACCTGAAAATTCAGGGGAAAGTCAGAGATTTAAAAAAAAAAAATTGCGAAAGTCAGGGAATTTCTGCAAGAAGTAACTTTCAATAGTAATCAGGGCTACTACACAGTCACTATTAGTCATTTATTTTCTTAAATCATTTTTTAATCGCTTTTTAAAATGAAAAGATCACTTTAGTCACATTTCTTTCAATAAATTAACCTATGGGTTTACCAATATTGAATTCAGGTCTATATTTCTGAATTTTTTAAATTATTTTGAAATATTTCAGGGTATTTTTAAAAATGCTAATGAATTATCAAGAGCTTTAAAAAGTTTCAAGGGATTTCAAAAGATAAAAAGTATTTTTTTTTTTAATTCCAAGAAATTTAGAAAACACGAATTTTTAATCGATGATTTCAAAGACTTTGAATGATTTTAAGGAAGTTATACAAATTTTCTAAAGATTTTAAAGAATTAAAAAAATTTGAGGATATTTTAAAGCATTCCATGGAATTCACAGTTGTTTTCAAAAATTTTAAGGAATTTTAAAGATTTTGGGGTAGTGTTAAAAATTCCAAGGAATATTTTAGATATTTAAAAAATTTCAAGGAATTTCAGAAGATTTTAAAGGATTTGAAATATCTTAGGGTATTAATATATTCCAATAATTTGAAGTGATTTTGAAGGATATCAAATATTTTAGATGTTTATTTAAAATCCAAAGAATTTTCAAGATGTTAAAAAAGTTTCAAGGGATTTCAAAAGATTCCAAAGCCTTCAAAATATTTTAGGGAATTTGAAAAAATTCCAAAGAATTTTAATGACTTTAGGGTATTTTTAAAACTTCCAAGGAATTTTCAAGAGCTTCAAAAAGTTTCAAAGGATTTGCAGGGATTTGATTGATTTTAAAGGATTTAACAACATTTTCATTGGGGTTTGAGGATTTTCTTAGAATTTCCAATTTCGGAAGATATGGAACGATTTTCTAGGATCTATAATGTTTTAGTATATTCAACAAAATTCCAATGGATTTTTTAAGATTTCCGAGGATTTCATTGTTTTTAAGGGATTTCAAAAATCTCGAGATATTTTAATACATTTTTATATAATTTATGAACAAGATTTAAGGGATTTCGTAGGGTTTCAAAGATTTTAAAGATTTGATGATATTCTTAAAGATTTCAAAGAATTTTTAGTTTATTTCAATAATTTGAAAGGTTTTCAAAGAATTGTAAATATTGTATTGCATTTAAAAAGATTCCAAAAAATTTTCCATTGATTTACGTAATTTAATAGGATTTCAAATGATTTGAAATATTTTCGGGTATTTTAAAATATTTCGAGATATTTTCAAAAGCTTTAAAAAATTTCAAGGGATTTCAAAATATTACAAAGAACTTTAGATATTTGATTGTGTTTTTAATAATTGCAAGGAATTTTCAAGATCTTTAACAAATTTCAAAAGATTTTCAAGAATTTTAATTACTTTATGGTATTCAAAAAAGATTCCAAGGAATTTTTAATTGGTTTTAGGTAATTTAATAGGATTTCAAAGCATTTGAAATATTTTTTTGTGTATTTTAAAATATTTCAAGATATTTTCAAGAGTAAAAGTTTCAAGGGATTTCAAAATATTGCAAAGAATTTGATATATTTTAGGGTATTTTTAATAATTCCAAGGAATTTTCAAGATCTTAAAAAAAATTTCAAGATTTTTATTTATTTCAGGGTATTTAAAAAGATTCCAAGGAATTTTTAATTGGTTTAGGAAACTTAATAGGATTTCAAAGGATTTCAAATATTTTCGGGTATTTAAAAATATTTGAAGATCTTAAATATTTTTAAATATTTTAGGGTATTTAAAAATATTCAAAGGAATTTTCAATGGATTTAAGTAATGTAATGGGATTTCAAAGAATTTGAAATATTTTAGGATATTTTAAAAGATTTCAAGACGTTTTCAAGAGCTTTAAAAGTCTAAAGGGATTTCAAAAGATTTCAAAGAATTTTTAATATTTTAGGTTAGTGAATTTCAAACTATTTCAAAGGACTTGTAATATTTTAGGGAATTTAAAGATTCCAAGGAATTATTTATTGATTTTAATCATTTGCAGGGATTTCAAAAGGTTTGCCATATTTTAAGTTATTTTAAAAGATTCCAAGGCATTTTGAAGAGATTCAAAATGTTTCAAGAGATTTTAATAATTTTAGGGGATTTGAAAAAAATGCATGCGGTTGTAAAGAATTTCGGAATATATGGAACGATTTTTCAAGACCTGAAAGTTTTTAAGATATTTTCAAAGATTCCAAGAGTTTTTATAACATTTCCGAGGATTTCAATGATTTTAAGGGACTTTAAAGCTCTCAAGGTGTTTTAATTATTTTTCCAGGTTTTGAGTAAATATCGTATTTCGTAGAGTTTCACGGGATTTTATCATATTTCAATGGATTTCAAAGAATTTATTCATATGAATTGAGGGATTTCATAGGGTTTCAAAGATTTGAAGAAATTTTGAAGTATTTTTTACAATTCATTTGGAATTCCCCCTAAATTCTTATTAATTTATCCTAATTTCGTTTTAATTCTTGGGAATTCTCTTGAATTTTTTCAATTCACTCAATTCTACTCCATTCAATCGATTTTGAATTAAATTTGAATTGTTTTGAAGTCTTAGGAATCGAATTCCTTTAACATCAAAAGAACATTATTCACATTATTTATTGACATTAGTCACTTTTTTTATTAGAAATTAGTCACTGTTAGTCACTTTTTTCAAGTAAATTAGGCTTTGGCAGCCCTGAGAATAATAAATAACCAATTTGTAAATAAATTTGATTTTAAAATTGTGTTATTCCATTCATAAAAGATTCTATGTCCAAAATTTTACAAGATTATAATTTTGGTCTTTAAATGTTAATGGTCAGGGAAAATCAGAAATTAGTCAGGGAAAGTTCAGGCAATTTTAGAAACGAAGATTTGCGGCCTTCCTGTAATTTTGTAATTCGTTTCAGTGACAAAGCTTTTTTTTTTGCAGAGAGGCGGGGTGGTTAGTACTGGAAATCCTTGCCCCATTTGTCGAGACGAATATCTCGTTTTGGACCACAGGAATATCAAGCTGCTGAACCAATTCATTTCTCCATTCAACGGAGAAACCTTGAGTTATCAGTAAGTTTTATTACTATTATTATATTATTTTCTTCTAAGATACTCTTGTTTTCCTGATAGTATTTAACTAATTTTAGTTCAATTTTGATTACAGAGTCACGCACATTTGTCAAAGGCAACACAAAAACCTCCTAGTGGCAGTGGAGAGAGCGAAAAATTACGGTACGATAACATACGATCCTCCCCATCGGTCCTACAATTATTCTCACTGGTACAAACCTGAAAATTCTGAAAATTGACTTAATTAACAACAAAATAATGTACCCTCCATTCTAAAACTAGCCTTTCTAAGGGCAAATAATATCAAATGGAAGGCACATTTGTAATAGTAGGAGGAGGAATATCCGGCGTTACCTGCGCTGAGAGTATTTCTTTCCTTGCACCAGAAGAAAAAGTAATCCTCATCACCGCAAGTTCTCTCATAAAAACAATCACCAATGTCGTACCTCTTGGAAAAGTGCTTTTTCAATTTGACGTCGAAGAACGCGACACATTATCTCTTTCTCAGGAACACTCTTCCGTAACAGTTCTTCAAGACACTGTCTCTGAAGTAAACCCCAAAGAAAAAATAGTCAAAACAGAAGGTGGAAGGATAATTAAATACCAAAAGCTCTGTCTTTGCACTGGAGCGAGGGCAAAATTAATTGCAGAAAATCCCTATGTAATTGGAATCAGAGACACTGAATCCGTTACTAATTTCCTCGAGAAACTTGAAGGAGCAAGGAGAGTTGTGGTCGTGGGAAATGGAGGAATCGCGACTGAGATTGTCTACAAAATTCGAGGAATCGACGTCATTTGGGTGATTAAAGATAAACATATTTCGGCGACTTTTGTTGATCCTGGTGCTGCTGAATTTTTCAAAGAGAAACTGCAAAAGAAGAATACCAGCGAAGAGAAACCTTCTCCTGAGAAAAAATGTTTCAAAAGGGCCAGGTATTCAGTTTCCGGAGAGAAATCTGCAAAAGGTGGTCCAGCTCTTGGTCCAGATTGGCATAATTTTAAATTGACGGATTTCCCTGCTTTACCAGCGGAAGTGAAGGTTGAATATCAGTGCGAAGTTTTCAGTATCTCGAGCGAATCTAAAGATCCAGAAAAGGGAAAGTGGCCCGTTTATGCGGAGTTATCAAATGGCGAAAGAGTGGGATGTGATCTTATCATTTCAGCTACAGGGGTGATACCAAATGCAAATTTATTGGGTTTGGAAGGTTTAAAAAAGGGAGAAGATGGAGGATATTTAGTCGACTGGAAATTGGAGACGTCTCAAGAGGATATTTTCGCGGCAGGCGATGTTTGTTCAGCAGGTTGGGAGTTAGGGTCTCATTGGTTTCAGATGCGACTCTGGACCCAGGCTCATCAAATGGGCCAGTATGCTGCGAAATCGATGTTTTCTCTTTTGCGAAAAGAAGAATTTTACCAGGACTTCTGCTTTGAGCTTTTCACGCACGTCACGAGGTTCTTTGACTATAAAGTTGTGCTTCTTGGACTTTATAACGGGCAGAAGATGAACCAGGATTACGAGATTTTATTGAGGGTGACGAAAGGTGAGGAGTATGTAAAATTGATTTTGAAGAACGGCAAAATGCAGGGTGCGGTGCTTATTGGCGAGACAGATTTGGAGGAAATGTGCGAGAATCTGATTCTTAATCAACTGGACTTGAGCATTTATGGAGCGGATTTACTCAATCCGGATATCGATATTGAGGATTACTTCGATTAGGATTTACTGATTGCTTATTCGAGTTTGCTGGCACTTTTTATCGTGAAGATTCAAATAAAGAACTTTCATGTAAGATTTACAGTTTTTTATTTCCACTTAAAAATATAGATAAAAATCCATAATGTACTGAGTATTCATGTAAATAATTCTTCTGAATTAATTGGTACTGAGAATATATTATGTAAATAACATTATAAAAAAGGACAATCGATTTGTGAGATAAGAATTACATTTTAGCATAATTGAAAATTTAAGTACGTACAAGTTTAAGGAATTTGGTCCTGGTACTTTTATTATTTCTGAAGTAACTTATTTCTCATTCATCAACAGATTTGGCGACTTTTTCTATAAATGTCGCGAGTTTTACATCCCTTTTAGACAAACCATTAACGTCGTGAGAGTTCAGAGTTATGTTGACTTTATTGTAGACGTTGAACCATTCGGGATGGTGGTCCATTTTCTCCGCTTGCAATGCGATTCTACTCATGAATCCAAAGGCCTGTGAGTACATTTTTAAAGTACAGAAGTTATTAAATTTTTCTTATTTAATTTATCAATATTTATTGCAGACTTCACACTCTTCACTATTCTCATATTTTACCCTGTTTAAAGAAAATCCCCTTTTTTGCAGAAACTTCCCCTTTTTCTCGTTTTTTTTTGTTGCTTAAATGCGAACTGAATTTATAGAACCCAATAAAAACATCCATCCAATTTTGGTCAAAAATTCATCTCTTTTTTAAAATTTAACTGTTTTGTTAAATATTTAATTATTTGGTTGAAAATGCAACTGTGTTGTTGAACATTCGTTTTTTTGCATTAAATATTCATCTTTTCGCAGAAAAGTCTTTTTTTTTTGTTTGTTGAAAGTTCATTTTTTTAATTTGAAAATTTTACCATTATATTTTTGGTTCAGATTTGATCTCTTTTGGTTTAAAAAATTCTAATATTTGGTTGAAAATTCATCTTTTGGAAAAAAAAGTAATCTTTTTGGGTTGATAGATAATTCTTCTTAATTGAAGAGTCTACTACAATATTTTTGATTCAGAATTTATTTATTTTGATTGAAAATTTGATTAGTTTGTGGAAAATTCAACTATTTTCTTAAAAAGTGATATTTTTTTATTGAAAATGTAACTGCTTTGTTGAACATTCGTCCTTTTATATTGAAGATTCATCTTTTGGTAGAAAATCATATTTTTTCATTGACATTTAATTTTGTTTAATTTAAAAGTCTACTATTATATTTTTGGTCCAACATCCATCTCTTCTGGAAGAAAATTAAATTATTTTGGTGACAACTCAAATATTTTGTTAAAGTCATCTTTTTTGTTTTAAAGTCGATTTACTTTGTAAAACTTAATTTTTACATTCTCGTCATAATGAAAAGGTATTGTTTTTGGTTGAAAATGTTATTATTTTGTGGAAAATTCAACTATTTTGTTAAAAAGTCATCTTTCTTGGATACAAATTTAACTGTTTTGTTGAGGATTCGTAATTTTTATTAGAACATTCGTCTTTTTGAATAGAAAATTCGTCCTTTCGGATGGAAAATTAATCTTTTGACATAAAAATCATCTTTTTTATTGAAAGTTAATTGTCTTCAATTTGAAAGTCTACTATTATATTTTTTGTTCAGAATCCATCTCTTCTGGTTGAAAATTGAATTACTTTCTTGAAAATTGAACTATTTTGATAAAAAGTCATCTTTTTTTTGGTTGAAAGTTGATCTACTTTGTAAAACTTAATTTTTTTGGTTGAAGATTCATCTGTTTGGTTGAAAATGTAACTATTCTGTTGAAAATGCTGTTTTTTGTTGAAAAATTCTTGGTTCAACAAAATTCTCAAAAATTCATATCTTTGATTGAAAATGTAAATATTTTGTTGAAAATTCATTTTTTTAGGTTGAGCATGATTTTTTACCCGAAAATCCAATTATTTCATTTTTGGTTAAAAATTGATCCTTTTCAGTTAAAAATTTAACTATTTGGTTGAAAATTCATGTATTTTGTTAGAAATTCGTATTTCTTGGAAGAAAACTAAGTTTCTTGGTGTAAAATTGATCTTTTTGGTCGAATATTCAACTATTTGATTGAAAATTCACCTATTTTGTTGAAAACGAAATGATTTTATTGAAAATTAAACTTTTTGGGTTAAAAAATCAACTACTTTGGTTGAAAGTTCAACTGTTTTTTGAAAATTAGACTTATCTTGAAAATTTAAGACTTTTGTTGGATAACCCTTTTTGTTAAAATTCATATTTTCGGGTTAAAAATTTAACTGTTCTATAGAAAATTCGTCGTTTTGGCTTGAAAATTCAACAATTTGGTTGATTTTTTTTTCTTTCATGACTGAAAAATCTTTCTTGGTTGAAAATTCAACTTTAGTTGTAAATTAATTTTTCTTTGTTGAAAATTAACTGTTTTGGGTGTTAACTGCATTAATTGTAATTAAAAAAAATTGATTCCCCTATTTTCGTGAAAAATTACTCTTATTTCCTCTATTTTAAGAGCATTTTGAGCTATGAAGTCTGTTTTTAAATCGTAATTGAGGAGTAAGCGAACAAAATGTGATAAATACACCTAAGTTAATTTCTCAATATTTAATGATATATTGTAGCTTGATATTAACTGATGCAAATTATATTTGAAATGGGCTATTCTAATAATTAATTTTATTTTATGGATAGACGTTGAAACTGAGAAGAAAACATTTTTTTCACAAACTGAAATTTGATAATCGAATTGATGATATTCCAAACATACAAAAACGACAATTATCTTAATTTGTTCACTAAATAGATTTATCACGTTTTTTTCGTTTACTCAATTGTTGATTTATTTATTGCACCTGGTTGAAGTTTTTGAAGACGAATTCTTTGTAAATGGCATCCTTTGTTGTTTGAACTGTCCAGCCACTTGAAAGTAACGGAGCCAGTTCAGTTTTTCTTTCTTCTTCAGTAAGTTTCGGCTGCAAAGTGCAAAGGAATTATAATAATACAATTGTGTAAATATTTATAAACCGGAATGTTGAAGTGGAAAAATATTTAGGTCCAGAAACATTCAACTTTAAAGCTCAGTCTAAAATACTAAATATTTCTGTCTTGCTAGGTGCATGGACCATTATCTTCAAAAAGAATATCTACAGGAAACAGATTCGAATAGTAGTGTTCTGAAGGTCTCTAATATCCGAAGCTGTTAGAATAGCTATTACAGAATAAATTTGCAAGTACCTGCCTTCGAGCAAGGAGATAATGAAAGGGCAGATCGAATTGTTCGACAAGGTTTCCCGACAAACAATAAGGTTCCTTCAGGTATAAATTCAATCTGAAATACTTATTCAAGGTGACTGTAGGCTCTAGAGAGAGTTGAAAAATATAAAGTAGAGGAATTTCATATATTAAACTGATAATTAATAAAGAGAAACTCAAGCTTTAAAATGAAGGGAAAACGCTGTCTACAAAAATATATTGTCACAAAATATACTGACTATATTTCTTCTGCACAAAATATTTTCTACACATAATATATCCTAAAAAAGAATTAAATAGCATTATAGTTTACCTACCCAAAATACTGTCTACGCAGAATATATCCTACACAAAATTAAATAGTAATTACTTATTTTGAAAATATTCTCAAAACATTTTACCTAAAAATATTATTCCAATATTTTTCCTGCACAAAATATCTTCCACACACAATATAATTTTTTTTTGAAATAATAATTTCGAATTGAAAGCTTTTTATATCAAAAAAATTGAACGTTTCTTAATTGAAGACGTTCCAAATGAAACAAATTTCATATTAAGTCGTTCAATTTTTTCGAATGGAATAAAAAGGAATTGAACTTGTACCATTTATAAATGAAAGCGTTTAAAATCAAATAATTTGAAATTGAAGGAGATTGAAAAATTGAAATTCAAAAGCTCACACAATTAAAAGAATGCAGTCTAAAATTTAAAACTTGGACAATTTCATTCAAAAGGAGTTGAAATCCTATCATTTCTAATCGAAGTGTTAAAAACTGAGCAATTTTATTTTAAATTGAATAATCTCGAAACTGAATGAATTCAGATTAAAATTATAATTTTGAAAATTCGATAATTCAAAGGAACTAAAAATATTATTATTTCTAATGAAAACCGTTTAAAATTAAATAATTTGAAACAAAAAAAATTTGAATTAATTAATTAAATTAATTTGAAATTGAAATCTAAATTGAATTTTTCAAAGACTAAACTTGTGAAATTCTAGAATTTTAAACTCTTATTACATCAAAAAATTATAATTTAACATTGAAATTGATTAGAGTGATTCGACACATTTTTCTAAGATCAAAAAATAAATTCACCGTTATATTCACCGATCAAAATTGAAAAATTTCAATCATAAATTAAAAGTGAATTTCTCAACAACAACAAAACATAAAAATAAAATTTAATTTTAAATAGGAAACATTAAAAAGGAAGAAATTTCTGCTACGGAGCGTTGAAAATTAAAAGAATCCGAACATCATTTAAAACTGACAAGAATTTTAGTCACCAAGAATTGTGATATTAAAACATTTTATACTCGAACCTTTTAAAAATCAATTATTTTAAGTAAATTTAAATGGTTTAAAAATTAAAAATGTTCTAATAGTTAATTATATTTGTCTAAACTCAACCATTTTAATTTTAATTTTCAAAATTAAAACTTATGAAAAGGAAAAATTGAAAACTTAGCATTCAACATGAAAATTCAGGACTCTGAACTTGTAACCATTCAAAATTAAAGAAATTATTTAATTACCGAGGTATCAGTTTTAGTTAGTTTAATTTTGATCTATTTTGATTTTAAATATTAGAATTTTTAACTTCTTAATTTTACTTCGATTAATTTTTAAAACTTCATTTATAATTATCATTAATTCTTTAAAATTTTCAATTTTAAATAATTTTCAAAATTAAAAACTAAAAAAAAATATTGCTATTATATAATTAGGAAATCGTTTTTTTTTTCAAGATTGTAAAACTATCAAATCTTTCAATTTGAGATTTTTCGACTTCGAAGAATTAAAAAAAAAACAGATAATTTTTTATATATTTTGAATTGAAATTCTCCTGATATTTTGAATGTTGGAACTTGAAACTACAACATTGTGAACTTTGAAATTGGAAACCTCCAACAATTAAAACATTTAAAACTAAGTATTTTTGAATTTAAGCTTTAGAAGCAAAAAAACTTTAGTTTTATAGCCCCAAAAATTAAACTATTGTAGTATTGGGCATTCAAAACTATAATTTGAATTTGAAAATATAGAAATTTTAAAGATTATAAGTATATTATTATAAATATATTATTAATCATATCATGTAGTATCAAGAAACATTTACTTTGTGTAGAAAAGTATTTTATTGACTGTTTTTAATATTTTATGTAGAATATATTTCGGGGAGGAAAAATATTGGACATAATATTTTTATGTATCATGTTTTAGGAATATTTTCAAAGAAAAAAAAATAAATAAAGGATGAATTCTGTGAAGAAAATATTTTGTGTAGGAAAAATGTAAAACTATTTAATCCCGTAGTAGTTTTATTCAATTTCTTATTCATAATTATGATCTATGAATTGTTCAAATTTAATATTATGACATAATTTATCTTGCTGTCGGTTTAATATAGGCCAATATTAAACCGACTGCAAAATAAATTATTTCATAATATTAAATTTGAACCATTCATATATCGTATTTATGAATGAGAAATTAAATAAAACTACTTGGATATTTAAATCGTACACAAATTTTAAAGTAGTTAGTCAATTTTTAAATCATCTTCTGTTTTCTTTACTTCAATAATTATTTTAATCTGTGTTTACCGAATTTTCGTAGCGTTTTACTTTCTTATCAAAAAAGTCGTTATGGGTGATTTCTCTCACTTCATCTTTTTTGATTGCTCAATTGTAAATTTCATTAAAATGAATTTGTTTTAAAAGAGGTTTGAAAATTAATTAAAAAAAGTTGAGTTAAAAAAAATCATTTTGGATAAATTAAATTTTTCTCACAAAAATAAAATTGTTAATAAAACTTTAGTGAAGGAATCAGCTGATATCGATCACCTCTCATCAACCTGGCATTAATGTTTGTACATCTGAATATATGCTCCTATTTATAAATTTAAACTTAAATACTTTACAAGAACTTAGCTAAACTAAGTGAAAGTACAACTCAAGGTTTAAATATTACGGGTATTAAGCGTAAGGATACGCCCGACTCTTGTCAAATAGTGAATGCCTTTGTTTATTATTTCTGAAATAAAAAAATAGTAAATGAAATTACATAATTTTAATATGAACTTAAAATTTTTTATTTTATAATTTAAAAAATTAAACTCAGAAAATTCCAGCTGATTGGAGTAGGCAATTATTTTTATAAAATACAAAAAATCGATGAGTATAATATTTTGTAAAATACAAAAAGATTTGATAAATCTGGACTTTCTGTGAAAATCAATAAATTATAAAAGATGCACTGACCATTTTCGTTTTTCGGGCAGCAACAGATGCTCTTCTCACATCGACTTCTCGGAAAATGCGCGATCGACTCGCTACTACTCCCCCTCTTATCAATCCACTCAGGATAGTTGTCATATCTGTGTGAGAGATGCAGACCTTGAACGGAGCATGTGTAGAAGCGTAGATAATTAAGGGAAAGTTACACTCAAAATCTCGAATTATTTCCTTAAAAATAAGAAAAAATAATAATGAGCTATTTACATAAGGTGCTATTAAAATTTATAATTTTGCGAATCGTAAAAAAAGTTCCGGATTTACAAATTTATTCTGGAAAAGAATATATTTTTTGAATCCTTAAAATATATTTTTGTAATTACTTTGAATAAAAAAAACTTTTGTTTATTAACAATTAAAAGTTAGGGAATTTCATTCGTCAGGGAAAGTCAGGGATTTTGGAAAAACTCTTGCAAAAGTCAGAGAATTTCTATAAGGGGCACTTGAAATAACTGTCCAGAATAATACATTTTTAAATTTTAATTTGAAATTGTCTTATTTCGTTTATGAAAGATTGTATGTTACAAATATTGCAAGATTGAAATTCTACTTTTTGAATATCAGGGAAAAAATTTGGTGAAACAGTTATCATTTTTGTTTGAAAATTCCTCTTTTTGGATTGAAAATTCAACTATTTTGGTAAAAAAATAACTTTTTTTGTTGACAATTAATATTTTGGTGTTAAAAATTCAACTGAAATCTTTCTTGGTTGAAAATTCAAATATTTTTTTTTAAAGTTCCTCTTTTTGGTTAAATTCAACTGAGTCTTATCTATTAAAATTAAAATATTATTTCTTTGAAACATCTACTATTACGTTATGCGTTGAGAATTCATCTTTTTTTGTTTTAAAATTTAACTATTGTTTGAAGGTTGAGCCACTTTGTTAAAAAAATCATTTTTTTGTTCCTTGAAAATTCATCATTTTAGTTCAAAATTCAACTCTTTGGTTGAATATTCGTTTTTTGGTGTGAAAATTATTGTTTTTTTTTAACTAAAAATTTAGCTATTGCAGTTGAAGATTAATTATTTTAGCTACCACTTCGTCTAGTTCGTTAAAAGTTAAAGCGCTTTGTTGAAATCACATTATTTTTCAATTACTTTTTTAAACTGAAATTGTTTTTTTTTTCAACTGAAAAATCTTTTTTAGAAGAAAACTAATCTTCTTTCTCAAAATCTTATTTAATTTTTTCATTAAAAATGAAGCTGTTTGGTTGAAAATTAACTTTCTTGTTTTCAAAATTCATTTTATTTGGTTGAAGATTCGTAATTTTAGTTGAAAATTCATCTCTTTGGTTGAAAATTCAACTATTTCTTGAAAATTTGTATTTTTGGTAGATAATTAATATTTGCAGGTAAAAAATTCAATTGATTTACTAGAAAATTAATCTTTTTGGTGGAGACTGTCTAGTTTAATGAAAATTTGACTTGTCCATTTTTGGTTGGAAATTGATCTTTTTTAGTTGAAAATTCAACTATATGCTTAAAGATTCATGTATTTTCGTGGTTGAAAATTCGTCTTTTTGGTTGAGAATTCATATTTGTACGTTGAAAATTCAAGTGTTTTTGTTTAAAACTTCAAGTATTTGGTTTGAAATTATTTTTTTAATTTAGAAATTTTCAGTACTGGGTCAAAGATTCAACTTTTATTTTGAAAATATAATTATTTTATTGAAAATTCAAGTATTTTGTTAAAAAGTAATATCTTTTGGTCAAAAATTCAACTGACTACTAAAAAATTTAATTATTTTGTTGATAATACAACTTTTTTTGGTTAAAGTTAAATCTTTTTTTTATGTTGAAAATTCGATCTTTTGATTCAAAATTCATCTTTGTAGGTTGAAAATTCAACATTTTTATTAAAAATTCAACTGCTTGGTTGAAGATTCGTCCTTTTGTATTGAAAGTTTATTTTTTATGGTAGAAAAGTCCTCTTTTCTAGTTAAAATATATAAATAAATATTTAAATTTTTGTTTGAAATTGTTTTATATCGTTCATAAAAGAGTCGGTGTTAAAAATATTACGAGATTAAAATTCTACTTTGAATGTAAATAGCGAGGGAAAATGAAAATTTGGTTAGGGAAAAGTCAGGGAATTTTAAAAATGAAGTTTTGCATCCCCCTCTCTCCTGTAAAATCTTTCAAGTATAAATTTAAAGAATTTTTAAACGGTAAGTCTAAAATTGATTACAAATTTGAATAAAAAGATGGTCTAATTTTTTTTTAAATTCATACCACTTTAAACTTTTAGCTTGTTTCGTCTTAAATTTAAAGAGGCAATGTTTCTGAGAGTAATGAACATAAATTTAGAGAGAAAAATTTTAAATACAATATTTCAATTGTCTTTTTCGAACGCCTCAAGCAATTTTTGATTGAATTAATTTTTCAAGAGCAAAGTGTCTATAATAAAAAAAGTAATTTGAATTTTTCACTGCGTCGAACGTGACGAGCGCTATCTACAACTCTGAAACACCGGGTCGACGCAAATATCTCTTTTTTAGAAAAAAAAAACGAATAACCGACAGAATTTAAACAATAAATCTATAGAACTTTGAGCACTAATTAACGAACCCTTTTTCAAATCACTCAAAGACCTCCAAACATCAATTAATCCACAGTAAACAGCAGACGAAAACTAACGTTGACATTTTTATGTCGGTCACGTGACTTAAAAGGGCGGCCACCTACGGCCATTCACGAACTTCTGACTGATTAGCGCGAGATTCAAACTCCTAATAATCACTTCCGAGATCGAAGACAAATCTAACCTCAAAACTCCGTATTTCTAATCGAAATGCCAAATTCTGTAAATTTCGTGAAAAATCTTATCCAAAAGGTTACTTTGAAGAAAAGGCAGGGCAGGAGGCGCGATCGCGATATGGATTTTATCTCAGTTTGGAAAGTGGGTCAGGTTGGTGTCGCGAGTGCGCACGCTTTAGTTATCGATTGAGCGTTTGCCCTCGAATCGGGAGGTTGGATCACGTTAAATGTGTCCACGCTCCGCGAAAGAAGCATCGTCGTGATCCTCGGGGTGTTTTCGGTAGGTGTGTTTGCATGGCCTCGCGGCAGACTAAAATGCGGTGATGATAAAATAAAAATGAATCAAATTCAGTAGTCGCGCGAATCGCGAAACGGCCATTTTCAGCCATTTTGCTGGTATCAGTCAGCACGAATAGGCGACGGGATATAGGAACCATTGGTGCGATCTACCCCTACCGAGGAGGACACGGCAGAAGGTGGTGGCAATCCGACGTCGCCTGCGGGACGCAGTGATCGTGTTCCTGGTGCGTGTGTGATCGCCAATTGGCGAGAATAGTTGGAAAAATGGCAGGAAACGTGGGTATGGAGCAGTTGATCCCGATTGTGAATACACTCCAGGATGCGTTCACGCAACTTGGAGTTACGATGCAGCTGGACCTGCCGCAGATCGCGGTCGTGGGAGGCCAGAGTGCGGGCAAAAGCTCGGTCCTCGAAAACTTCGTTGGAAAGTGAGTATTTAATAAAAAATAATAATAAAAGGAGTAGATCTTGATGATTAGCTGAATCAGAGACAGCTCCAGCGCCTCCTAGTTTGGAGGAGTCGATGTAGATGTGAGACATCCTCGAGACGGGGCGGTTCCTGCCTGTGTTTTGAACTCTTTTTTAGGTTATTTTGTTTAAATAGTCTTGAGTTTGGTCCTGAAGACGACGCCCTAATAAGAGGCTCCGTTTTGAGTCTGACAGTTACGTTGCTGACCGCGCAACGATCTTTTCGAATGTACGCATCTTCAGCAGACAGCCGAACAGACAGACGTTCGAAGGTTCGAAGGCCGTGCCAGAAAAATCGTTTTATCGTTTGCAGGTCGATGATGATAATAATAATGATGCTGATCATTGATGAGTCAACACCCACTTGTGGGCTGTCAAACGATCAACTCTGACACGCTGTGACTCGTCACGCTTTCAGCTCTCGTGTTATTCGCCCTATGATTTTTGCTGAATGTTCAAAAATTTAACCTCATCATCTTTTCAGACCAGAAACACTTGCGGTGTTTTTGAATGAGGATTTTACTTCAAGATGGAAAGTCATGTTCTTATGAGTAATTTGGTCGAGGTGGTTGTATTGAAACCTTCTTTGGTGTCTGTTTGTATTAGGGTCCTTTTATGCGAGGTCAGTAATTGGGTCAACTGCCTTATAAAATTATATTTATACATTCTCGTCGCACAGTGTGTCACTTTATGTTATTATTTACTTTGTCAGGAGAAAATAGTTTTAATTAATACGATTTTACCATCTCAGTTCAGTTTCACCTTATTAACTTTTTCAAATATTTTATATTAAATTTATGTACAATTGTTAATCTTAATTCAGGCCTCGGACTCACACCACTATTGAAACTTTTTTTAAAAGATCAAACTATTTCGCTACTATTTAAAAAAAATACACTATTGCTACTATTTTCTCGAATCGCTCGCTAAGGCAACTTCAAACTTCTTCTCTGGATTGACTAAAATAATATATCAGCGATCTCAAAAACACAAATTTTAAAAAATTTCAAGGTTTTAGAGATTTTAAGAGTTTTCGAAGATTTCAACAGGTTTTAAAAATTCCCAGAGATTTCAGAGAATTCCAAAGATTTCAAGGGATTTCAAGAAGTTTCATCTGATTTCAGTTTTCAACATGTTTGAAGAAATTTTAAGAGATATTACAAGTATAAAGATAATCTACGGGATTTCAAAGTATTTCAAGGGATTTGTAGGGATTTTACCAGAACTACGCGATTTTGTAGGATCTCGAAGAACTTAAAAGATTAAAAAATTATTTCACGAGATTGAACAAATTTCCAGTCATTTTAAAAGGATAACAAAGGATTTTAGGGAAATTCAAAGAATTTCTAGAGAACTTTGAGGAGCAATTGAAATTAAATGAAACTTTCAGCGACTTCTACGAATTTCTATGGATTCCATGGGGTCTCAGAGGATTTCAAGGATTTACCCATTTTTCAAGTAATTGTAAAAGAGTTGAAAGATTTCAAGATGATGTACGACATTTCAAAAGATTCCTAGAAATTTCACGAAATGCAAGGGATTTAAAAAATTTCAAATGATTTTAAATATGTATTTTAAAAGATTCCCAGGAATTTTATGAGTTTTCAAAGAATTTCGTACTATTATAGAAAATTTCATAACATTTCTAAGGAATTTCGAAGTATTTCAGAAGATTTAAAAGATTGTGAAGATTTAAAGAATTTTTTACGGTATTTACACAATTTTAAGGGATTTCAAGAAATCTCACTATATTTCAGGGATTCATAGAATTTCAAAAGAAATCGAAAGATTCCAGAAGATTATAAGTAATTTCGTTTGAATAGATTTCAGTGGATTTCAGATATTTTAAAGGATTTCAAAGCTTTTAGTTTATTTTAAAATATTTCAAGGGGCTTTATCGGATTTTGTGGGACTTTAGAAGATTCAAAATATTTCGAGGACTTTTTACGGTATTTTCCAAATTTCAAGAGATTACAAGGTATTTTACAACATTTGAGGGATTGATAGAATTTCAAATAAAAATGAAAAGATTCTATAAAATTGAAGAGATTTTAAAAACCTCAAAAGATTTGAAAGAATATAAGTGTATTTTTAAAGATTTCGAAGATTTCTAGGAATTATTTACGGTATTTTTTCAAAATTTCAAGAGATTTCAAAGAATTTTACATTATTTGAGGGATTTATAGGATTTAAAAAGAAATGAAAAGATCCCATAGATTTGAGGTATTTTAAAAATCCCAACGGATTTCAAAGAATATAGAAAATTTCTGAGGAATTTCGTGAGATTTGAGATGATTTTGAAGATTCTAGGAATTTCTTACGGTATTTTCAAAATTTCCAGGGATTTCAAGGAATTTTACCATATTTGAGGGACTCATAAGATTTCAAAAGAAATGAAAATATTTCATGGATTTAAGTTATTTTAAAAATCTCAAAAGATTTTAAAGAATATAGTGTATTTTAAAAGATTTAGAAGAATTTCATAGGATTATAGAAAATTTCAAGAGACTTGAAAATTTCTGAGGAGTTTCAAGTGTATTCACAAGATTTAAAGGGTTTTCGAATATTTCAAGTTTTTTTTACGGTATTTTAAAAATTCCAAGTAAGTTCAAGAAATTTTACAATATTCAAAGGATTCATAGGATTTCCAATGTAATTAAAAGATTCCAGATTACAGATTTCAAGATATTTTACGATATTTTCGTGGGATTACTAGAGATTTCAAAACATTTAATGGATTTGATTAATTTTACGAACTTTAAAACAATTTTAGAGTTCAGGGGGACTTCATAAAAATTCCAAGGAGTTTAATAAGATTTCTAAGTTTTTAAGGTTTTTCAAAGAATTTCGTAGGATTTCAGAAAATTTCAAAGAATTTTAAAAAGTTATTCAGGACATCGATGATATTTAAAAGATTTCAAGGGTTTTAAGGTTTCTAAGGGATTTCAAAAGTTTGACGAGTTTTCCAGGGTATTTTAGTGGATCTCATTAAATCTCCTTTTTGAAGGATTTCGACGGATTTCAAAGCTTTTAGAGTATTATAAAAGATACGAAAAGATGTCACGCCAATTTATGGGAGATGTATATTGTATACGAGATTGCAGAAATAGTTAACTCCTCTATTTAATCATAATATTTTTTAAATTGCATGAAACTATTTAAAAATGTTCAAATTAGTCCGGGGCCTGTTAATTCCAAAGTTGTCTATTTTATTACCTCTTCAGTTATGTATTGATTAAACTCGATTTAATGTTATAATCATTTTCATTTCTTTTTTCCCACTTTAATGTTGTTCCTCTTTTTAATAACTGTTAACTGATAAGAGCTTTCTCTAACAAAAAAGTTGAGAATGGATAAATTATTTTGTTCTTTTCAACATTTAAAGGTCAAGTGTAAATAATAAGCTTCTCTCTGACTTTGAGATACTGTATTGATTTTGTGGGGGCGTTCATTTTTTCCAGTTGTGGAAAACTCGCTCGCTTACATTTATGAATTAACTGACACATATTATTTCCTCTATGAAAGCATTACTTCCGTTTGTCATACATTACTGATAAAAATTATACATTATCTTATAGTGAAGAAAGTATAATGAAGAACCTTATAATAATAAATTGTACTTCAACTATAGATAACAATAATGCTGCACTTTTCAAAGGAGCAGATAAAAAAAATCTTTTATTAATGCATCTTTAATGATTTATTTATCAACTATTTTTATTTCCAATTCATGAAGACTTTCATTCCTTGATAGAAGTGCTTTATAAATGATTCACTTTCAATTCTTTCTGACTTCTAATTAACACACGAGAGAAAACCACTTCTACCTTCGGATTCGTAAACATCTGTATCGAACACATTAAACGTTCTGCTATTTGCAGTTGATTACAGTACTCGGGTGTTTGATTTTAGGAAATTATTTCATTCTTGATTTGCTTTTTGTATTTCAAAATCACATGCCCATATTGTCTTTTAACGTGAATGTTTATTTAATATAAGAATTTAAAACTTTCCAAAACAGTATTGAACGGAATAGTAATTTTTTATATTAAATTGTACTCACATGATATTTTTGTAAAATGCCTTGTTTGTTGGATTAAAATGTTCTTGTAGAATTCTATTTATTAAAGCGCAGACAATGAGCAACATCATCATACATTAATATTAGCCTATAACTTCATGTCTGAAGAATGCACGTAATTGAAGGGCTTCCTGCAAATTGCAGGCGTAAATCTTTTTTCCCCTCTAATATAACTTTTTTACATTTTATTTTTTAAATGTACCTATGATGACAACTTTATTCGTTGAAACCAAATTTAATATAAATCTACTTTTGTTAGTTTCTATTTAACGGAGTGGAATACTTTAAAAAAATTTATTATCAAATTTTAGAGTTGAAGTAACTCGACTATAATGAGATTTATTGTAATTTGATTTGATTTTCAAGTAAAAATCTTGTAGACGAAAACACAAAAAGTTTCGTAAATATACAAGATGTGTCACCTGATGCGTGACTGTAGTAAACGAGAGTTAATAAGGGACTTTAATAATTTTTATGTAACTCGGTAAGAACAATGGATGAGCACAATTGCCTTCTACATCATCACTTATCCATTTGAGAATTTGTTTCAGCGTAAAAAATTATTTTGTAAGCTTGTTGCACTTGAACATCATACCTAATCCAGGGTGTCTATTCACCTGAAAAACCTGGAATTGTAAGATAATTTGTATATACCTTAAAAACCTGGAAATGTTAAGGAATTTTTTAAGCGAGGGAATTTTTCTAGAACGTGCTTAATTTTTTATTCAATTTTATTATAAAATTAAATAACAATTTTCTTTTTATTTGTACAAGTAGCTGTATATTATTGGATTTAACTGCTTTGTTGAAAATTCGATTTTTTTTGTTAAATTCGACTGTTCTTAATTTAAAATAAACATAATTTTTGATTGAAATATCAACTAGTACATTTTTTTGAGCATTCATCTTTTTTTGGATAAAAAAAATCAACTACTTGGTTGAAAGTTAAACTCTTTTGTTCAAAATTAATTTTTCGGTTGAAGATTCATAATTTTAATTGAAAATTCACCTCTTTAATGACAAATTAAAATATTTGAGTTCAAAATTGAATTATTTAGTTGAAAATTAGTTTCTTCTTTTCGTTGGCAATTAATTTTTTTGACTGAAAATTTGACTATTCCAGTTGAATATTCCATCATTTTATTTTAAAATTCATCTCTTTGGGTGAACATTAATTTTTTAATCCTTCGAGTACACATTGGGTCAATTTGATCCACAAAAAATTTCTGATCGAGAAAGAGTTTCCATATCAATTTTTAACTTAAAATATTAACAATTAAAAAAATTACAATTTTTTTCGTAAAATTCAATTTTTCAAACAAAAACAAAACAAATTTCATGAATTTTTGTAAGTATGTTAAAGACTTTGAAGACACTTATAATATTTATAAACTACTTTAACATACTTGAAAGTATACCTCTAAATTTTGGTAAGTAAAAAGGTTCACAGTAGTTGTGAAGTTATAGGCGATCAAAAAATCTTTTTTCTTTGAAAATTGATCTATTTTATTAAAATTTCGTCTTTTTGTCGAAAATTAATATTCTTTGTTGAAAATACATGTTTTTGATTGAAAATTGGACTATTCCAGAAAGGTCCACCATTTTAGATAAAAATTGATCTTTTTGGTTTAAATTTTAACTGTTTGTGTTAAAGATTCATCATTTTAATTGAAAATTCATCACTTTGATTGAAAATTGAACTATTTTGTTGAAAATTCATTTTTTTGCTTGTTGAACTATTTGGTTAGAAGTTCGTCTTTTTTAGTAGAAAATTCCTCTTTTTGGTTGAAAAGTCAACTATTTGGTTAAAAATTCATCTCTCTTATTGAAAATGCAAGATTTTTACTTGATAAGTTAGAAACTTGAAACGTTTGAAATTGAATTAAATATAGTACCCATATTAATTTGACTTAAAAGAATATATTTCCCTATTTTCGTGAAAAATCTCCTTATTTCCTTTATTATCTCCTTAGTTACTTTCACCAATGAAAAGAAAAAGTTATTTAATTTTACATAAGAATAGTACTGTTTACATATTCCGAGTCGATTGTTTTAAAAAATGCGTAATACTTTAAAGCCTCTCATTAGTTCGTGCTGTGAAAAATTAGACCTGGAAGAATCTTGAGATAACTGGAAAAAACCGTGAAATGTCGAAGAATTTTTTTCCAGGATTTGAGTGGACACCCTGAAATATTAGCTTATATAGAGAATTTAAATTAGCACTCTATAATTTAAAAAATAATAATAAACTGTATTTTCTTTCCAGGGACTTTTTGCCGAGAGGATCGGGAATTGTGACAAGAAGACCTCTTATTTTGCAACTGATCAACAGTCACACTGGTAAGTTATAAAGTTGGAAAACAGTAGAAATTTATTTTCTAAAAATACAGATGTTTTAATCAAACATTTATATAAGAATTTTGATAACTTGCATATCAGGAAATTGATCTTGTATCTTTATCGCTAAATATTTTGGAACAATGATAATTGAAGTGGATGGAATATTGGTTTTAGGCCTAAAATAAAGAACAATCTTCATTAATTTGATATTAGATTTGAGTTTACCGTAGAAGTTGATTCGTTTTAATAATAAGAAAGCGCATAGGAAGTTTCAAGTTACGTTTTAGAGTCTTCGAGAAATTGCGGTTTAAAGGCTTTATCTTAAAAGTCTTTATCATGGCTTTTATCTACACTACAATATATAGATATAGTTATTACTTTTTATACTGAAATTACTCATTGGCCTTTTCAAGTTTAAAACTTCAGTCCGTCCATAATTAAAAAAATTATAATTTTTCATATTTATCTATCTATATCTTTTTGTAGATTTTGTAGCGTTTTGACAGAAGTCAATAAATGAAATTAAATTCCTAAAAATTAAATGGTTTATACTGCAAATTGATTGAAACTAAGCAAGCAGGATATAAAAGGTGCACCCAATTTTAAAGGCGTTTAAATGGTAATTCTCTTTCAATTTAAAGGGCTATATTTGAAATGGCTGGAAATTTGAAGCGCTCTGATTTAAAGTTCTTAGCATTCCAACTTGAAGGTGTTTGAATTTGAGAGCTATTATTAAAATTTATGACTCTTCGAATTTCTTATCATTCGATTTTAAATATTGTACATTAAACAGTTTTATAAGGTCTAGAAATATGTAAATGTTTAGAAAATGTGTTTGTGTAAATTGCACTGGCTTATAACTTACTTAATTGAAAATGACAAAGTCAATTAAAAGTTTTAAAAATCGATATATATATTGTATGTCTTAAATTTGTTTTCGGACTGTTGCGATTGAAAAAATAAAATTAAAATTTTAGTGATCGTTAAGTTTACCATAAAACTCGACCAGTAAGCGTTTCTCAGTTGCGTAAAAACAAAGTCCCAGCACTGTCATCACAGGTTGTCACCTATTCGCCTTTTTTCACTTATTTTGACTTTTTTTTATATATTTTTTCAATTCATAAAGTAAAATTTTATTTACAATTTTAATTTACAAAACCTTGTGAGCCCGTATCCATTTTAATTCAGTTCGTGCTTCATTCTAGTGTCGCAGAATCAGTCGCTGTCTTTTTTTGTTTTTAAGAAAACTGGATTATATGAATTTTACCTGTTCAATAAGAAATTTTTTTTGCAGAGTTATGAATATTTTAATTTTCTGAAGATGACGTAAACTATCAAAAAGAGTTATCGATATTTAAAGTAGGGTATTATTTAAACTAATACTGGAATTTAATTTTTCCATCTTATATCTGATAGAACTTTTATTTTTATTTCTAAATCGGGTGGAAAGTTCTAAAAAACACACAGAAAATTTACAACATGTTGGTGATTTTTCTGAAAATGGCGATAGATAATTTATTAAAAAATGTTAGCAGTTTTCTATTCTCAATTTGTACTTTAGCATTGTAATAATAAGTCTCTCGACACTTTTTGTAACGCGTTATGTTCCAAATGTTCACTAAGATATAACCAAACTGGTAAAAGTAGTATTATTTCAAAATAATAACCGGCCTTGGACTCACCTAACTATTGACACTATTTTACTCTTTTTTTGAAATATGACTCTATTTTGCTATTTAGAAAAATATGGTACTAAATAAGACGATATTTTCTCACAATTGTCCGCTATTTCTTTACTTTTCGTTTAAAAATATTTTTGCACTTGTTCGCTAATTGGTAAAATAATATGTCCGCCATCTCAGCGAATCACATCATACCGGAAAATTGTCTCAATGGCTGACTAGAGATCGTGCACAAATTACGTTAAGTTTTTTTCTTAAATTTTCGACCACGTATCCCCTTTATTAGTGTTCGTAGAAACGCAAAAAAATTAATTCTCGACAAACAGTGTGATAGGTGATATTTTAAAAAAAGGAAATATTTTCATTTTAAATAAAAAATAGTTGAATTAAACCGAAAAGGATGAATTTCTAACTAAATAGTTGAATCCTCAACCAAAAAAAAAATTAATTTTCAACCAAACCATTATATTTTTAACAAAAAAGATGAGCTTTCTCCAAACAGTTGATTTTTCAACAAAGAAGATGCATTTTCTACCAAGATAGACGAATTTTCAACAAATTACATAACTTTTCAACCATGGATGTAATGTTAGTCCAAATTTTATTTGAATAATTTTTAGATTATATATTTTTTCGTTTCTAAGTTTTTTAATTAAATACTTGAAATTTCAAAATAAAAAGGTCAATTTTTAAACAAAAATGGAGTAGTTAAATTTGCATTTAAGAGAATTAATTTTCAAATAAAAAATGTTACAAATCAGTTCATTTTACCAAATATGTAGTTGAATTTTGTACCAAATTGTTGAATTTTCTAGCCAAAAAGATAAATAAAATTTTCTACAAAACAGACGAATTATCAACCCAAGAATATGAATTTTCAACAAAAAAAGTTAATTTTCAACCAATCAGTTGAATTTTGAACAAATTAATTAAATTTTCAGATAAAAAAATTATTTTTACTGAAAAAAAGGATTTTTCTACTAAAGTTATGTATCTTCAACCAAAAAATAATTTTTTAATGAAGTACCAATAGTTGTTGTAATAGTTGATATTTCAAAAAAATAGGTTTCAATTACAAATAAAAAAAAGTTGGATTTAACTAACAAAAAATCAGAATAATTTGTAAACAAACAGTTGCATTTTTAACAAACAAAAAAAAGTAAATTGATTCTCTACCATATTGTTGAATTTTCAACAAAAAGGTAATTTTCTACCGAAATATATTAATTTTAAACCAGAAACTTGCATCTGTAACCAAAAAAAAGGTGAAATGTATACAGAAAGAGATACATTTTTAAACAAAAAAGATTGATGTCTAACAAAATATAAGAATTTTCAACAACAAAAATTGTTAATCAAGAGAGAAAAAAATGTCAATCAAATTTTATAGACTACAAATTTTATGACTACCCATAAGTTTAATACTTGAAAAATTTGATGACACTTTTTTCACATAGTTTTTCAAATTTGTGACACTATTTTTGATCTTTGAAGTAAGTCCGAGGCCAGTAATAATTTCCATGCTGTCGTAAAAAAAAACCTGTACGTAAAGTTTTTCCCTGGAAGTATATTTTTTATGATAATTAAAAACAAAATTTAAACTTCTACTCCATTTTAATTATATATAATCGTATTATTTTGAAGAAAATACAATTTTATCCTGTATTATTCACACTTCAGTGCAAAGTTGGTAGTAAAAAAGCGAGATTGAGAAAAGCGTCAATAGACTATTTTTTAGGTCTTTTTAAGAGGAATGATTTTGTTCTTTGGCTGTTTTCGTTTCTGTAAAACACGTGAATTTTCTTGTTTTTGAGAAAAAAGATTAAGCCAGAAAAAATAAATTAGAATAAGGAACAAAAAGTTAAATATCTGCATTAGTTTAAAAAATAATTCATTTTAAAGAAAATTTTTGACAACTTTTTGATATTAATCTACGTCATGAGCTTTAGGAGTTCAAATACAAAATAAAACGGAACTTTTGCCGGATATAGAAAGAATAATAAAAGTTATTTTTTTTATCAATCCGGTAATATACGTGTCGTTTCATTTCCTTTGAAATGATTTGATGGAAGTTTTTCGTATTTCATAATTATGGTGTAACTTATTCAAAAAATTCAAATATATTAATAAACATTGATTTTCATGTGTATTTAACTGATAAAGCTTCGTTTGTCACTTATTTTTAAATAAAGAAAATTTACTGCACTGTGATGACTGCCTTACACCTAATTTGTTTTCGTCTGGCTCTTGGCAGGCCTTTTCGAAAATTGACATCATTAATTCGTTTGCTGGGGGGAAGCTTAAATACGCAGCGTATATATACATTAGACAATATACATAGTATATTAAAGTTACATTAATAGCAATTGAGGAACCTTATTTGAAAAAAGCTACAGTAAACTTGTGCATCATCACTTTAGAATAAAAAAGATGCTCTCATTATTTGCACTTTCTTTGTACAGAGTGTTGATCAGACCCCGAAGTCGGGAAAAGAGCGGGAAATTTATTCTCAGAGAAAAATCGAATAATGGGATTAACATTTAACAATAAGTCTTCAAAATTAATTTATTTTAATTTTAGCTTAATAAAAACTCGACAGATTCAACATGAAACATTGAAACGTGAGAAAGGCAAATTCATCCAATTATATTAGCAATTTCAAATTGGATTTTCTCATACCTTTTATTTGTTTATGAGTTCAATGATTCAATTAGAAAACCTTTTTTTTTCAAATTTTTTAAGTCAGAGAAAAGTAGAGAAAGCAGGGTGGCTGCTGAACCGGGAAACCGGGAAATGACCAGGAATTTGTTGAGACAGAGAATAACCGTGAAATGACAATGAATTTATTTTTACCTTAAATTTTTACTTTTAGTAGGCCAATCTTTGTAATAACTTTAAATATTATTTTTAATGAGTTCGATTTTAATTTTTTTTTAAGTTTGAACAATTCAAATTTTAACATTTTCAAGTAGGAAGTCCTTCACCTTTTAAAATGTTCATTTTTTTTTGGTCTGAATTTATATTCTTTCAGTTTTAAATAAAGAAATTTTTAAATAAAGTTTTTAAGGCTTCAACAATTACAGATTCAAGTATTTGAAATTCATAAATTTTGATAATAAAATGTATCAAGTCGATTCACTGTAAACATAAATTAATTTAATATTTACAATTGAATAATAGTTGACTGTGGAAAACTTTACTTTAAGAATGACAAAAAATCTGTTCAAAGTTAAATAATTTTCAAGTTGTTAATTTCTATGTAATGATTTATAATTTATTTTCAATATTCAATTAATTTGTAATTTGCAGATTCATTCGTTCAGAATTCGTTCAGAATTAAAGGATTTACAATTATATTGCTTGAAATTGTTGAAAATTAAAATAGTGTTTCAAATTCTTCTCAAAACAGGGGATATAGAGCGATTTTTCACGAAAGCAGGAGAATAATAGGGGAATAAATTCTATTAAATAAAATTAATATTGATACCATAATAAATTCAATATAAGAAGTTTTAAATTCTTAAGACTTCAAGCCAAAATACCGTAAGAGATGAACTTTGAACCCAAAAGGATGAATTTTCAACAACAAAAATTAATCTTTCGCCAAACAGTTTCATTAATAACCAAATAGTTCAATTTTAAATCAACGAAAAAAAAAAAAATCAAAACAGATTAAATTCAACCCAAAACAGTTCCATTTTCAACAAAATAGTTGAATTTGCAAGACAAAAAGACTCATTTTTTAGAAGACAGTTGAATTTTCAACAAAGAAGTTAATTTTCAACCACGGAAGATAGATTTTCAACCAATAAAGATGACTTTTGTACGATAAAAGATGAATTTTTAATCCAATAGGACGAACTTTCAACAAAACAGTTGAATTTTTTTTTAAATAATTGAATTTTTAACAAAATAGCAGAATTTTTAACACAAAAAGACGATTTTTTTAAACAAAATACATTAATTTTCAACGAAGTAGTTGAATTTTCAGTTTTAAAAATTCATTTTCAACAACAAAAAAATAAATTTTTAACAAACTAGTTGATTACTCAAGCAAATAGATAAATTTTCAACAAAATATATGAATTTTTAACTTATAAAGAATAAATTTTAAGCAAAAAATGGAATATTTAAATTTGAATATTAAAAAAATAATTTTCACGAAAAAAAAAGAGTTTTCAACCAAAACAGATTATTTTTTAAGCAAATAGTTCAATATTCTACAAAACGGTTGAGTTTTTAACCAAAAAATATTAATTTTCTACCAAAGAAGATGAATTTTTATCAAAATACATGAATTTTCAACCTAATAGTTGTATCTCCAACTAGCAAAGAACAATTTTCAATCAAAAATATCCATTTAAAAAATAATGGAATAGTTACATTTTCAGTTAAAGAAAAAGTAATTTTTTAAAAATTTAACAATTTTCAAAAGATTACATGAATTTTCAACCAAATAGTTGATTTTTCAACTAAAAAAGATACATTTTCAAGCAAGGAGATGATTCTTTAAAAAAATGAATTTGTAACAAAGTAGTTCTACTTTCAACCAATTAGTTCAATTTTTTACCAAAAAAGATTACTTTTTAACAAAATAGTTGCATTTTCAACAAAATAGTTAAATTTTCAACCAAATATTAGAATTTTTAACCGAACCAAAAATATACTAGTAGACTTTTCAACCAAAAAGTATGAACTTTTAACCAAAAATAGTTGGATTTTCTTATTGGGTTTCATGAATTCAGTTCGAATTTAAACGAAATAACGTGAAAAAGTGAAAGTTCCTTGAAAACAGTGTTTGTAACGTTACTCTCACGGACCCCCCCC